>JAMKCH010082576.1:0-45027 GCA_023653785.1 Ophioderma brevispina | reverse complement strand
CGCTGATTTGGGCTTAATTATTTCAGGTGAGGACTAATGTGTATAGCTTTACAACCATGCAAAAAATCAAGTTAGAAAAATCTTGGGGCGCATTATTTTTCAAATGTGCCAGTGTCTCTTTAATCCGGTTTCTCATTCTGACTTTCAGATAATTGGTGAATTAACCACCCATCGAATATCTTGACGATTAATACCCAAGGCTCAGTTGCATGATGAGTACTCCATCCGAATCATCCTCCAGAAAAGCAGATCACGATGTGTCTGAAAGTGAGATCACCACTAGTACTAACAAAGAAAATGACGGCCTCACTGAGGAGCAACAATCGCAGCTAGAAGCTCTTGTACCAAAGGTTACCGATGCAGTGGAAACACTGAAAAACTGCACGGATTACAACTCTCAAGAAAGCTTCAACGCTTTTGAGGTACTCTCAACACATAGCGAGATTAACCCTCTGCGCCGACGTCTGGCTGATCACATTGTCAAGCTAAATGTTGCTATTGTGTTTCCTTTAGCATGGAAACAATTAAAGGAAACAGCGAATAGTGTTGAAGGCGACAGCAAAAACCGGACATTGACAATACTTCTTAGTATGAAGAGTTCATTTATCAATTTTACCGACGTAAGTCCACGACTTTGCCAACAGTTAGGTGAACAAAATGCTTTCAAATTGCTGTTTGAAGAATTTGCCAAAGATTTTCAAGTAGTTGAGGAGTTAGAGGATGAAATGAAGAAAAGCCAATTTGAAGGCTCGCTGGGGATTCTCCATAATTGTATCCGTCTGTGGAAAGACAACATCAGTCTTTACCGGGAGGCAGATGCCGTGCAGCTTCTTACCAAGTACGTGCGCTCAAACCATCCGTTGGCTAATAAAACTAAGTGTCTTTTGACATTGTCGTACATAGTTGACGATGAGGATAGCGGTAATCTGGCCACTCAAGATGGTTCCGTGACGTACCTGTTGGATCTGCTAAAGAAGGCTGTGTTGACGCCTGAGCACAAGATAGAATGCGGATATATCGCGTTTTCAGTGGCAGAATTACTAGATGGTCTCAACCATGTGGCTAAGAATGATTGCAATAAGGTAAATAGATATTTTATTCTAGTTTTTAAAATTCTTTAAAAAGAAATCTGGTAATACATTTGTAGACAATAAAATACCAGTACAAGTAGTTTCTTTGCTTTGCTATCAGGAAGGACAGTGCCGATAGTTATGTAAGGCATAATGGGAAATGAATAAAGACAATTGTACCGAACTGTGCGCAAATCGTCTATTCTTAAAGGTGCTTGTTCCGATTTTTTGTCTATCGTGTTCTCTACTTGATATATGAGAGCCTGACACTTGTACACACTAACCATCAATTACCGTAGGAAACAAACTTGCGGTTCTGATGCTAGACGCGATAATGCATAGTGCAACGTCCTATTTAATTCACTACTGTGCTAATATTGATGGTTAACCATTAAAACGGCAGTTGTTTATCTGTATCTTGAGAAAAAATGGATTTAAAAGCTAAAATTTCAGGACGACTGATTGATTGATTGATTTTATTTGGTTCCTCAACATATAACATATACAATTATAATAAGAAAACAATATAATTAAAATCAGTAAAAATATTATAAATGTACAGATATTTAGTGATAAAAACATACATAAATAATAATATGAGGCAATTAACAGTAAGTGAGAAAGAAACATAATAAAATTGGGGAACCTGGATAACCCATGAAAGCCAACATTACAGGCTTATTTCCAATGGGGTCCATTAGACAATGAGAAAAATACGGCCTTTCATCTGATATCAACATTTATATTATTTCCGAGTAAATCGGGAGGGGGGAGGGGAGTCCCCAAGGCGATCGGAACAATCACCTTTAACAACAACATTGTCGGAAGAACAATGTTGAGTGAAGCAGCGTTGAATTAAGCCAGGATAAGTACATGTATACTATGCGTAACAAACCTTTTTTTCAATAATATATATTTTACAGGTGAAGATCGTTGAAGGAGGTGGTGTTTCAATCCTGTCGGAAATTATCCAACAAGACTTCAGTCAAGAAGAACATACTCTATCTGCTAGGGGCCTGTGGTCGTTAGCTTTTGTAGTAAGCAACAGGGAAATTATTAAAAAGCAGCAGAAAATACTACAAGGTAATCAAAATTTGAAACATTAATTGCCGGTGATCTGAATTTGATACATTTAAAAAGATAGATACAATATGTCATTGCCAATAATTGTCGGACACTATTGCAACCATTCTTACCTTACTTTGCTTACAATAGTTATACGCACTTGGAGCCTTAAAGTAGCATCTTTTGTCCATCACGTCTCAAGCAATATATCAGCTTATATCCAGAACGTTAAATTTATTTATTTAAGCTTTGCTTAGAGCACGGATTTCCAAGGAGGCCATAAGTTTACAGAGTGAACATTTAAAAACATAAACATTGAATGACAGAATACAGATAATAATAGAATACACAGTGAATATAAATATTATGGAATTACAAAGATAACCTAAAACAGGACAAAAGATAAACAAACAATATGCTTAAGTAGGATTTACAAATGTTGATGCTTTAAGCTGTGATACACTCATTGTATATTGTATTATAGTCACAGCAGATTATTGTAGGAAGAATGTTTCATATTTTGCTTGGAACAACCAAAGATAACTGTAGGAAGACTGTTTTATGTTTTAGTTGTTCTTATATGGCAAGTACGTTTGCTTGCATTTAGGTTCCAAGATGGTTCATAGAAAAAGTTGGTGATTTGACTTCTGGTACCCTTAAAATGATTTGAGTGCACGAAAGTGAACAGAGAGGAAAGCTATACCGGGGCAAGACCTTTGACACATTTGAAAATAAGCATTAATATTTGATAATACATCATATCTGATGTCAGCTAATAAAATTATACGAGATATGAAGAATTTGAAGTAAATTCATAAGATCATTAATACAGTTAGACAAGACAGGGTTGCAAATAGTCAAAATGTGGCATGACAATTGAATTTGCAAGCATAACCAGAGTGCCCATTGGAACATGATATTTAAGTCCTCTAATAACACTACAACGCATAGCAATACATGCAGACATTACATCAAACGATCAAAAATTACACCGAGATATTTAAACTGGTCAACCCTTTCTATAGTATCATTATCGCAATGGAGAGTAACATCATGAAATTTACTGTGAATATGTGTACCAAAAATCATAAACTTAGTTTTCTTGGCATTCAAAGTGAGTTTGTTTTCATTAAACCATTTAGAAATTTGGATTGAGTTTGACTGAAGTTCAAATATTCAAGAGTGTGTGGGTTGCCTGTTCAAAGAAGTGTTGTATCATCAGCATACATAGCACGTTTAAAGTTAACACTATTTGTAAGACTAGTGACAAATATAATAAATAGAAGAGGACCGAGTGTAGAGCATTGAGGAATAGCAATATTGATATGCTTGAAGCCAGAAAAAGTAGCATTAATGTTGACTGCCTGAGTTCTGTTACTGAGATAGGATCTACACCACTGAAGTGCAGGGCCAGTAATACCATTTTGTAAAAGTTTGTCAATAAGAAGGGAATGGTTAGCACAGTCAAAAGTCTTTTTAAGATCAAGAAAAAAATTAAGTGAATTTCCTCTGTATCAAAATTGGTCTATTTGTGCAACTCCAGACTCTTAGAAAGTCTGCTTACTAATTGTATCTTTTGCAAGTATGTTTACCTTAATATCAATATTTAAACACTCAAATATTTAATTATACCTCATTTGGTTTTTACATATAGTTTTGGGCGCATTTCGGACATCCAATGTCGGTGCTCTTCGAAAAGCTGGTGCAGGTGCATTGTGGGAGATTAGTGGTGGTCGCAACGATACAGGAGGAAGCAAGGCAAGTCAACCCAGTCCTCCTGGTGGTCATGTGATGATCAGCTACCAATGGCAGGCACAGAAAATGATGAAGCATCTGAAAGAGGGACTCGTTAAAGCTGGCTACAATGTGTGGATGGATATTGATAAAGCAGGTATTGGAAAAAGCATCTTCGTTTTAATTAAAATTTAAACCCAGCTGCCATTTCATAATTATGCGATACTCTGCGGTGATATTTATTTGTATTGCGCTATGAAAATATGGCAAATGTAATTTCTGTGACGAATGTGGTTTTGAATTAGTTTATTTTTTAATTAATTATTGTTTATCTTCTACACATTTAGAAAGATTCGTTTACTGTGATTAGTCAATTTATAAGATTCATAGGACAAAACATTGGCAGTGTGATAAAACATTTTGTTGAAGCAATAAAGGGGTTTAAATATGGAAACATAATTAGAAATATAATTCTTGATTGCCATGGTTATTTGTTGTTCTCAGAGGGCAATATGTGGAGTCATATGGCAAATGCCGGGAGAATTGCGTGATAGTATTGGTTAGCGGTTTTGTCAGAGAAATACAAAAATAGCCTAACCGGTCGTTCAGGTATGCTATGACCCTTGATTAGTTTACAGTTTGCTTTAGATATGAAAATAGTTGAAAAACTGAATTTAAACTGAAGCATTCATTGAAGCAATTCCTGGAAATTTCAAATCCGTGCTGATTATCATTACCTCAAGTAGAACAAAATCTTGAAGGTTCCTCGAGGATTTTGTCAGTGATTCCTGAAGTACCAAATGGAAAATTCTTAGGTATAGTGATTATGAATACGTAGTATTTTCAATGGAAAATCTTTACCTAAGGTTGTCATTGAATCGGTGGACGTGTTGCTGAATACTGAAAATATTGAGTAGTGATTGTTGAATACTAAATATTCCGTAAAAATATTAAGATCGGGTTATAAAAACTGTAGAAGTGATGCTGAATATCATTATTTGATGCAAAACCTTAGGTAGCGATTCATCTGACTATCAATATTTCAGTACAAATAGATAGTTATGATGGTTTGTAGCCCTACCAACCATTCCAAATAATCAATGGAAACTGCTGAATAAGGTAGTGTTGAATATAAACTATGCAATGTTATCCTAATTTTCTTTTCCCTTCATGATTGCAACGTATTGCTAAAAACGGCTACAAATATCTGAAGGAAATGCAAGAAATTTTGCAACAGCGCCATCATAATGCCGGATCTGCCATCTTGGACCCTGTTTACTTAAAACGTTTACATAGGTTTGTTCATGACCCCTACGTAATAGATAAAGGATGAGAAGCAAACCGTTATTAATAAATAATGGTGTTTGATAAGTCTGGTGAGCCTGTTAGACTACGACTCGCGGCGAGCCTGGAGGCGAGACGATAGTCGGAGTCTATAAACAGGCAAGCCAGACCTTATCAAACTCAATCTTTTTCATAACGGTGTTTTGAATTCTTTATCTTACTTATACGTCGAGACAAGAAATAAAATAGTTTTTAATAAGGATGCAGGAAAATTGAGAATATATTTCGTTGTTTTTTACTATCTTGAAGCACGTTAGGTTTGTTCTTAAATAAAACACCAATTGTGCTGTATATGTTCATTTGTTAAGGAGTTTCTAACACCAAGGTCTAGTCGATAATAGGTGATTTCTAGCGAGATAATTTATTGTCCACTAAAGACTGATCTGATGTAAAAATGGTGTACCATCTGCTTGAGAAGAGTATCCTTATGACTGGTTATCCGTGTCTAATAGTATTTAGTAAGCAGGTTTTTGATATTTAAGTGGGTACAGTTCAAATAACCCTTTCACACGTATGTCTGACCCCGGATTCTGACCACCGCGTATTTAAGATCTTGATACAGAGTATCCGTGGTTGACTACCGATTTTTCTTGCAGGTTAGGGCTCAAAATGTTTTGCAAAGAAGATCAATATCTGAGGAAATACTTTAAAAGGCTTGTCTTAAGCTATGACTAGCACTCGATTGCTGCCATTTGAAAAGAAACAAAAGGCAGAAGAAAATCCATTTTCTTTTTCTACGCTCTCGCTCAATTTATTTTTAATCCCGTATTCAGTGTCTAGCGTACGGTGTATGTATTCGTTGTTAAAATCAAGTAAAATCAAAAGTTACAATGGATTTTTGAAAAATTCGAAAGAAAAGATTTCCATGACTTTAATTAAATCACTATGCTTTGGCCGATTCGTAGTCAAAATATTAGCCAACAAGCAGATGGTAATCGGACAATCATAATTATGCTAGTTGTATCGTTTTTCCTTGCTCATAATTCTACACCTTTAATCTTTCTCTAGCTATCCAAAGTTTCCCGTAATATTAATATCTGGCATATATCTGAAATTAACTACACTTATCGTAATCCCTATTGATTGTTTAAGTCACCTTGTATCTGCTATTATGTAAGTTATGTATGGGTGCTGACATAATCACGTCACAGAACGTTGCCACCATTGCCTATATTTTCGCTACCACAATGTGTTCACGCTTATTATGGTGTTATTACGCTATGGACAGCATCATCAATACTTCTTATATCAAGATATTTTTTCTATTATTTGGTCATCAGCATCCGTGTATCTAATTTATGATTAGTTTATAGCATCCGATATTTCTAGTCTCTATTTGTAATTGATTGAATCAATCTTTTTATAAAAGTTGTCCGATTTTTAGGCGTTATGTATTCCCCTGCAATAGGTACTTTTTCCTTCAGATATTCTCCCCTGCATATATAGCTAAAATAATTACATAGTTTATTTTGTGTGGGTTCGCCGTGTCTCGTCTTATGTATGTCGACTCATTAAAATGTGTTCCCATCTTCGTTTTATACCATTCCCGTTTTGACAGCCCAGTCACCTTAAAACTCTCACTCCGAAGGCAAGTGATATACTGCATGTATATTGACCACAACTTTTCTTATGATTGTTCCTATTTTGTCAATGCCAGTTTTAGTTCATCCACTTTTGACAAATCGGTTATCATTAATTCAATATAATGCCCGTAGTCTAAATAAGAATGGTAGTTCAATTACTGACTATTTCTACGCACTCAACCATCGCTTTGATTTATGTGCTTTACGAATCTTGGTTTAATGATAGTTCCGAAGCCAATCTTGTTGACCTTCCAGCGTTACAACGCTGGGAAAAATTGTATTACGTCCGACAGGAAAGGGGGAGGAGCTTAATTATTTATAAATACAAATAGTAATTAATTCTCGAATGATCAAATTAGACTGTACGACTGTGACTCGATATTATTGACATGCCCCTAAACTCATCCATAAAAAACCATCATAGGTATTATTATACGCCCAGAATCTGGTGTTTTTGATGACTTTATGTCTCAACTTGAAAAAACTTGATCACGTATCTCAATGAGAAAAAAAGCAATGCGAAATCATGGGCGACTTTAATTGGACCTCTTGAAATGTGATAGTAGGCCCAAAGTCAACAACTTCATCAACTTGATTTATTCAACCATTTCTTCCCTTGCATTGATAGGCCTACTAGAAAAACTGCTACTGGACAACATTTTCTGGAATGATATCTTAACAGGTGATCAAATCTGGTGTCATCATTACCGACTTATCAGATCACTTCCCAATATTTTCGTTACCTCCCCAGACTACCAAACTACAGTCAAAACCAAATCTCTCTCAATTTATCGAAATGCAGGCAATTAAAACCAGATATATAAAGGCTCTCAAGAATGCCCTCTCCATAAGTTAATTGGGATTGTCGTAACAACATCAATGACGATCCCGAATCTGCTCCACACCAAATTTATTGATAAAGTCACCGTCTCCTCAATATCCATTGCCCAATGATAAGACTAGATTTCTAAACGTCTACCGACAAATACGCATTGGGATCACAAAAGGGCTTTTTTCTAATTAATCAATACAAACTACAAGATACATTATATAGAAAACTTTGTAAACAACCAAACGAGGCTAATCGGATAACTTACACTAAATATCGATACTTCCCTTAACCAGGTACTCCGGTCCTCAAAAAGTCACACATTTCCTCTGAAATTGAATCTCAACAAACATAAATGAAAAAAAATGTGGGCAACCATAACCAACCTTCTTGGAAGGAATAACAGCAAAAACTTCCCGATTTTTCCTTGACAAAGATGGTAGAAAAGGTAAATGACCATGCTGCTTTGCCTCCCCACTTCAATGAAGTTCTTCACAAATTATTGGATCTTCTCTTTCTTGCCGTAAAATACCACCACCTGATACTATAATTTCACCCTGTTAGCCCCTTAAAACAAAAGTAGATTTTTCTCAACCCAACTTCATCAGATGAGATTGATAAACTTGTAATGAAATTAAAAACAAGCACAACACCGGTCTTGATGCTGTGATATCAGCTCTATATCCTTAAGGTGTGATACCTGAAAATAAATTCAATTCTCTGCTACACTATTTTCAATCGCTCTTTATCAACTGGGTTTGTCCCTTCAAAGAACGCTCAAAATCGCTAAGGTCATCCGTATTCAAAGCCGGTGACTCCCACGCCGTATTGAACACTAAGGCCTCTTCATACTTGCCAACCTCTTTCGACGGTCTTGGAAAGATTATGTATAACGAGGAATTATAATTTTATTTCCAAGCGAAAACATCTTGTGCCAACCAGTTGGATTTCGCCCAACGCGGAACCACGATATGGCCAATAAATGACTTACACCAAGGATCAGAGGACTTGGATAACAAACTTCATTCAATTGGTATCTTTCTTGATTAAGCAAGGCTTTTGAAATTAAACCACTCCATCTTGTAAATAAGTTCGCATTATGGTATACGGGGTCTTGCTAAATTCGTTGGATATCCAATTATTTAGCTGATAGAAAACAATTTTGTTACATAAATGGTTAAATCCCCTCGCCTCAAATCATCGGGGTTGTACCGCAAGGCTCCATTTTAGGTCCGCTTTCTTATACCCCTGTAAATCAATGATCTTCCTCTTTTGTTCAGCCTCCTCACTCAATTATTGCGGATGACACAAACATTCTGTTTTCACATGAAGACCTCCATATACTCGAAATTCACGGTTATAAACGAACTTTCCATATTTCCAATTGGTTAAAACATAATAAGGGTCTCTAAATATAGCTAAAACAACAATTTCATGATCTTCAAAAAGCAAACATAGTACAAGACCAGATACTAATCAAAATACAAATCAGACAATAACAAATCAGTGAGGTACAACACCACCTAAGTTTCTTGGAGTACTTATTGATAACGAACCTTCTTGGCACTCACACCACTGCCCATATCTCAAAAATTTATTTCTAAATTAATGGCATCATCCGCAAAGTCCGTCCTATCTTCCCCAAGCTTCTCTCGTACCCTATACAAACTTTATTAATCCCCTTATCTAAATTATGTGCATTATTATGGGGCAGACAAAAAAAGAATACACCATCTCAACACTCTATTCCTTTTACCAAAAAGGGATTCGCAATTGTACTTTTTTTAATTCCTTAGGGTTGGCACACACAGACCCATTATTCCACTCAATGACCATGGTTTAAAAACTGTCTGATATTTTCTTTTCCAACTTGTACTTCATGTATAAATTCCACAACAATTACTTCCTCAGGCCACTAAAACCCAGTTCTTCAAAGAAATGATCAGATCCATTCATACCAACACTCGTATGCTTCGGAAATTCATATTATCCCTACCCACACAAAACTAGCAGAGAATACCTTTAAAAACCAGGCGCATATTTTGGAACGGCTTAGAGTCCTTTAAAAAAATAGGCCCTCACTCTCATCATTTTTAAAAAACATTTCAAACGGTTTCTTCTCTCAGTTCATACAGTGTAGATTGGTGGGTGATCTTATTGTGTATGTATCGTCTACAGCTGTTCCTGTTTCCCTTTTATTATGCATTCGTCTCCCCGTCTGTTTAGTCTGTCTGTCTGTCTGTATTTGTTGTGTCCCGGTCTTGTATCTTTATATGCTTTAAGATGCCTTGCATAGCGATCTACCCAACTGAAGGTTTATTTCATGTTCTGAGTATAAGGCTCTACCATTACATTTCTCATAATTACTTTGTAGGAAGGCTATGTTAAACATCATACCGGCCATTTTTGTTTCTTTTTTTCCACTGAATGAGGGCATTGCGTTACACGCCCTGGTTTTGCAGTAGGTACTCGTCCAGGTAACTTTATTTATGTACAGATAAAAAAATGTAATATTTGTACTTTAATTATTATAATATTTCTCATGTTCTATGTCCAGTACCTGTTGTATATAAATAATGTTTGATGGACTAATAAATAAATATGAATAAAATGAATAAAAATATGGAATAAGCTTTTTTGGTATCAAGCACTAGTCTTTCATCGTTGTTTATTTCAACAATAACAAAAAAAACAAATTGTTTCCGTTAGCCCTGTACAAATAGTGAAGAAGAGAAACTTGCAATGCTACCTACACTACTTTGGCTGACTGAATCGTAATCGAAAGATAAGCTAACAAGTAGATGGTATTGATGTTCACAATAAGCTTTTTATATTGAGTCATCAGTTCTTCACTATGTATTTCTTTATTTGTACCACCTGAGGATGAGGTGTTCTTGAATTTCCTTTGTTCATTGTCCTATATTTTTTATATATAGATATTAATCACACCGTTATTTTTCTCCGGCAAGTGCACCAACCATTCGGAAAAAATAAAACGGTCTGATGAATATTCATAGGTGTTTAAATACCGGTCTCTGACCGCTTTCGTAACTATAATGGACCGTTGAACAAAAGAAGTGATTATGGATGTAAAGAAATAGGGCTAGACGTATATACATTGATAGAGGGCTGGCGCACCGTTGAATAGCCGCAGATTGAAACCACAGGAAGTTGCATTTTGCCCTGCACAATGTGGCTTCATCTTATTGTCCAAGTTTAAGGATTATGCATAAACAATAAGAACATCTGTGTGATGGAATATGTGTACCCAGCAGGTGTATGCGTTTCCGCCATATTGCCAAGGTCGAAAAGCAACTTCCTGTTGTTCAATCGCGACTCAGACCCGATATCCTATGTGTAGGGTCAGTGTTTGGTGTCTTGACAGCATTATATTTTAAAAAAATTGAGGTTAAAGTTGCAACGAGAGATTTGGGGGCACCCAAATATTGTGTCACGATTTTGTCATAATAGATAAGACACCCAATACAATGTCTTACCTTGTATTTGGCTACGAAATGCCTTTTCCTTAAAAGCAGTGGCGTACAGGCGGGGGGGGGGGCAGATGAGGGGGCAGGGGGGCAGGGGGGCAGGTGCCCCCCTGGACCCTGACGACTTTGGCCGGAAAAAATTGGCAAAAATCATGCTAAATCAGCCGTTTTTTAGCCCTCTGACGGGAAAAAAATTGGCCTTTGACCCCCCTGAGAGGGAAATTTTCCCAAAGAATGGGAAATTTGCCCCCTCAAGAGCGGGTAGGCCAGATACGCCACTGCTTAAAAGAGAGAGAAAGAGTAAAGCATAAGTGCATTTCGTATTTGCTCTTACGAAATTAGATCTTTCACAATTTTTGTACCAAAGAAACATTTTTCGCTTAATACTTTCAATGGGGATATTTTGATGGAAGGCGTGACATCAGGGCAAAAATCAGTCTTTGCGATTTTTGAAGGGACAATTGATATGTGGAAATCTCTCGTGCACCTTTAAGTTACAACCTTTGACCCGATGTGTACACGATTATAAACGTGTTCAATTGTGCGTTGTAATACATGTACTTAAATCGGGAGAATTATTGCCAGTTTCAGTGATACACACTTCAAAAAGAGAAAATCGGGGCCTAATCAAATTTTGCTAATAAAATGAGTATTTTGCTTTACTTTTGGACAGATTGTCTTCCACATTATCAATGGTCTGATTTTGTTTGTGTGTTTATATGCTGTGTTTGTATTGCAGAAGGCGGAGCTTATGCCTACCGACGAAGAGCCAATTGTCCCCAATTTATGGTCAAGAAGGTTACAACCAGCGGGTGGTTAGGATACTGATAGCCACAATAAATCCTACAGGTGTTACACAGATGCCATGATAATTGAACAACTACCAAGTCTAATTCCATGCAACTTGGCGATAAAGGGCGTCTCTAAGTAATAAAGGACTAATGAATGGACCAAAAAACGCCTGCGCCGTGTTCGGCATGTGAGCGCAAGAGAGAATTCTGAAATCATCATTAATTTTATATTATTTTATCTTCGACCTTAAAAAAAAGTTGTACAATGGTCTTCTCGACATCTTGATTTAAAACCAAGTCCAATTGCCTGTTTCCCGCTTATGTGGTGACGCCGTGGCACGTGACGGCGGGGCGATGTTTGTGGATGTGGGTGCAAGTGATTGTTCGTTGTGTGTTGTTTCAGATTAAATTCATTGATATATTCTGCATTTATATGTCATTCTACCAAGAGAAAAGGTTACTAAAAATAATAAATGCCAGTATTTATTTAGGCGCGTTGTACGAATGCCTACATTTTTTTTCGCTGTACAACTAGGATAACATCACATTTTTTTCACATATTATAGCAAAGGTCGGTCAGTCCAATATAACGGCGCACCGTATGACTACCCTAACAGCTCCACATGACAACCTAGGGGGAGTGAGACAAGCGAGATAGTGTCTTGCCCAGGGATCATAACACATGCTAACAGCTCCCCATTACACCTGGGTGAAGTGAGCAACAAAGCGAGATAACGTGTCTTTCCCAGGGACACAAACACGTTGGCCACGGCGGAGGCTCGACACACAACTTAATGAGTCTTAATGATAACAAACCTGCGCTTTTCCACTGGACCACACGTGCTCAGTCCAGGAAGGCTTCTTCGACACAGGAAGCGCCTTACTTTTTGTAGAAGCTGATCAATTTATATCATAGAATGTGTATATAAGAATAAAAATCAAAGTCGCGTTGCTGTGTTTTGAAACTTGGTCAGTGCCGTAAATGTCTTGTTTAACATTGGAGATGAAAGTCACTTGTATAAGCCATTTAGAAGACGGCGAGTGTGAAGCACCTCACAGAAAAAGTTGGACATTAGATGCGCTGTGAGGCCTTTTCTGGTTGAATTCATACAAAAATGGTATGTTTACAAAAAGCTGCTTACTTGTATCTTGCGCACGACGAAACAGGCTCAGTGCACCCCTTGATTTACCGATTTATTCTGTCATCATACACCTTGTACATGACGGAATAAAGCGTGATAATCCAATGGGTGTATTGAGCCTGTTTCGTTCATTTATTCATTAGTTGAGCAAAATAGGGAGCTAAATGACAAAGTGCATTTAGCTGCTAATAGCTGCAATAAGGGGGTGGTGATTACATGGGCCATCTCCACTTTAAAAAACGCCGAGGGATACGGCCCCGGGATTTACATTATGATCTTCTCTCTCAATGTAAACCGAGTGGAAAGAGTGAAAAAGAGTGAAAGAGTGAAATGGAGGACAAATCACCTTTGAGTGGTTAAATTTCACTCTGAAATGAGCGAGAAATTGAATTGTTACTTCTAAAAAGAGTGGAATATTGTCATTGAAAAATCAACTTTCACTCTTTCAGAGCCGTTTGAATATGTTTAAAAAAGTGTTTATTGCCCCTCATTTAACTCCCTGAATGAGTGGAAATTCATGATATATCTGCCGTTTATAGTCATTCTATCAAGAGAAAATAGTTACTTACGTCAGCATGAAGGCGTTCTTCTTCACAGGAAGCAGAGTACTAAGCTGTATCACTAAGAGTTGTTGTACCAATAAGAATTGTGAACCTAGCCAGTCTGTATAATCTTTAAAAATACAAGAGCGTTGCTGGGTTTTTGTAAATTGGTCAGTGCCGTAAATGCCTTGCTGAACATGGGAGATGAAAGTCCCCTTGTTAATCCAGTAGAAAGAGCGGGTGAAGAACCTCACAGAAAAAGTTGACCATTAGGATGCGCTGTGAGGCCTTTTCTGGTTGATTTCATACAAAATGGATGTTTAAAAAAGCGGCTTATTTGTATTTTTACGCAACGAACGAAACGAAACTGGCTAAGCGGCACCCAATGGATTTACCCGCTTATTCCGTTATCTACACCTCGTACATGGACGGAAAAAGCGTGGTGTAATCCAATGGGTGCACTGAGGCCCGTTTCGTTTCATTTCGTTTTCATTCGTGAGCAAAATATAGTAAGCCAAAATGACAAAACTTGCACTCATATGAGGGGGTGATAAAAGGGGGGGGGGGGATCTCCACTTTAAACAACGTCGAGGGATACAGCCCCGGGATTTACTTATGATCTCACTCTAAATGTAAACCGAGTGGAAAGAGTGAACAAAGAGTGAGAGTGAAATGGAGGACAACGCCTTTTTGAGTGGTAAATTTCACTTGAAATGACGAGAAGGGAAAGTGGTTGTTCGCTCTAAAAAGATGTGGAATATTGTTCATCAAAAAGTCAACTTTCCCTCCTTTCATGAGTGTTGTTCCACTCGAAAATATGTTGTCCCTGAATTGAGTGGAAATCACTCTTTTACATTTCGAGAGTGGTAAGTAGTATTTTAAACATTAAAGTATTGTTAATGATAAACAGTATGGGCTTTTTATTATAAAAAGCGTTGTACTTACTTAAATGATGCAGTTTGTTGGATCATTTGGTAGCACATCTTTCTAATCAAAAAGGGAAAATGGTAATGCTGTTAAACCTTACAAAAACCGATGGTTTGTAACAACCAGTCTTGGGTGGGATATGAGTCCTTTCACGGTCCTTATCCACAATGTTCCGGCGTAATATTGTGCATCTAGGATCGAAGCACTGAGACTTCATGGTTTCACTGATTGTGGACGAACAGTTATTGCACTTGAGAACTCCTCAAATAATTTTTGTCGAATGCGAGGTATAGGAAAATACCGGCATCATTTTTGAATATTTTTTTTTCATTATACGCCACATAATCATGATATAACACTGAACAAATCTCAGATTTGGAAATGTACCATCCACAATCAGTGAAACCATGAAGTCTTCGATCCTAATGCACATTTTCCGTCGAACCTGTGAAAGGCCTCACACAACATATTTTGCAGCTGAACAATTAGCTTTCAAAAGTAGATGACGTTTTTCACGACATACTTCTTTGTTGGCCAGACGTAATACCAGCAGGAGCACACCCACAGGCTACTTAAAAAGTAACCTCTGCGTTATTGCCAAGCGTTCAACCAAGGGGGTGAAGCCCTTCAAACCAGTCGTCCGTGCTGTGCGCTGACATTTTGAATAATTGCAGCACGGAATAATTATTAGTTGGGGTGCTTGTATACACCTAATGTCAATTCGATACCAACAATCCGGGAATATCAGTTGTTTGGATGTTGGGTGCTATTGGGTGGTTTAAATTTGTCCTACCCATGGCCACACAACTAATGAAATGACACATCATGCGTCTTGATTTAAATAACCGCCTCAATGAAACATCTGTTCACCTAAGCGCGCAATTGCATTATGAGAAAAAAGAGTAATCTGAGCACAATGATCCAGGTGAACTATTATTAAACCTGGCCACCTCTAACACATACATCAATTTGGTAATCACTCCTCGATTAGTGTATCATATGCAAAGCGGCACCCCATTAAATGTGAAGAAGCGGAAGGCAGCCATTGCTTTCTATTGTTGTAACATCTTAGATGGTTTATTTTGTGGTCGGCAAAATAACATCGAGACGCTAATTTCTAAAGATTAGTAACGTTTTTTGCCTCTCTAATATATTATAACCTCTTTTGGTTCAACCCTTATGTTTTTCAGTTGTTAGCGGGAGTTATGCAAAAGAGTTTTGTCACCTGTTTTGAGTTCATTTGCATTTCAATTGGATGCATGCCACGTGCGTCATTCATGTTTGGCGGGCCTTCACTGTCGGATTGTCGCCTGCAGCGAACGGCACGTTGCTAACTTTTGATTTCCATTCACCTTACGGATTCATGCACCTTGAGAGAGAGGCTTACTGGTTCGGTGCAAGATAGTACAGTGAAGGTTATTCTTCCTGAGAGATGGTCTGTCCTGTAGTTTATGGTCAAGGTCTCAAGGTGAGATTTCTAATGAGGTAAGTGGTTTACTAAGGCAGTGTTTGTGCCAGGTCCTTTTTCCTCCTTCCTTCCTCGTGGACTGCTCATTTAATTTCTTTTTATTTCAGTCCTTCGTCTGCCAGTGAAGCTCGGAGCACCCCATTTGTCTCGAATGGTGTATTTTATGTAATGGCTTCTTCAGGTCAAACGCCATGCGTATTTGGTTGCAACCATGAAGACGCCATTCGAAATGTGCTCTAGCTATTAGGCTATCGGTTGCAAACAATACATAACATGTTTGGTGCTGGCCGCAATGTATGTCCCCGCGCATGGCAGAATTTATTTACAATAATCCGAAATAGCCCAGAATAAGAGAATACATTTTACCAAACAAACAATGCTAGTGTAAGTGACTTTTATTTGAAAACTGATGGTATACATAGTGGTATCGTAACTTAACTCAAGTTCACTATATACTCTTGTTCAAAGTTTAACTGTAGTACTTTAAGTAGTCGACTCGACCATCGTTAACTGCTGTCAGCTGTCAAGAAATTGTCAATATTTCTGAATATTGAATGTATAACCTGGCATGCTGGCACTTTCCGCCCACTGCCGATATTTTGACCCCACTTAAACACGTGAATAGAACCTGTACATATCCATATAAATTTGTATAAAACACTAAATACATCCTATTTCACACTGTATCAACATTTACTTACACAAAAACTATTTTGTGTTTGCAATAATATTTATGCCATGTTCATCACAACCAGTACTAATTGTAGCAACTGTTCATCATTTCATTGTCATGAAAATTGTTACGACCAAGGCTCTGCATGCTTCAATACAGCCAAAACTCATGTCTGTCAACTTGTTCCAGCTCTATAGCCCAATTCTGTTCGTTATGGTTCTTGTGACAAGGTATACATTGGAATAGACATTCAAAGTATACCTCCTGACCACTGACTAAACAGGTAACCAAGTGGAATTAGCAGGGCTAGTGTTGCAAAAAATTTCACAAAACCTTAGTAAAATCAAGTGCCACAAAATGACAACCATCATTTTTTACGCTCTCTCTAAAAACAAAGACGACATGGTGCGACTGCAAAAACTACCCGGCCTCCCTCCTCAGTATTGCCAGGAAGCTCTTTGCAAGAGTCGCACTGATAGGCTCCAGTCTTATTTGCAGAAGTCTACCCTGCATTACAGTGCTACATCGACACGGTCTACTCCCTCCGGTAGCTCCAAGAGATATGCAGAGAACTGGTCCACCTGAATGCCTCTTCATGAAATCGTGACAAGGATCGTATGTCCAACCGAGTTCCGAAACATCATCAAATCTTTAAATTTGATTACTTTTGTTCTCCAGGTAGACCAGGATGAATATGTATCATCGTTCCCCCGTGTTGGAAAAATCCAAGTGCGCGCCCGCCATACTCGAACTGGCAACCTCCAGCATGGCGCTCTTGCCAATTCAGCTAACAAGCAAGGGTTGGTAGAGGAGCGATAAACATCATCTATAGCATTAAAGTCGAATGGGTGTCTTTCGCTTTCCTATCGGATACCATCAAATTTGTTTGACACACACACACACAACGTACACACTACAACCACACACACACACCACCCACCCCCCACCCCCCACCCCACCACACGCGCGCGCGCACAACCAGAGGCTTGCACTTGTGTAAGTCTATTCGTCATGTCGATTTTCCTTGTTTATCTCCGGTAGGCCTAAATTTCACAACGGAAAACGCGAACGTACAATTTCTGTGTGAAAGCAAACCAAAGACCAATAACAGAAAACATAATATGGCACATTGTTGACCTTTTTGTGGCCTTTCAAACAACTCCAGCAGACATCTTTTCCATTTTATAGCGTGTAGAAGTAATTTATAGTCCGGACGTACGCTAGTCCGGAACAATGGTGACAATGAGCAATCGATGCAGTTGACTCTTCACGCAACATTAGTTTCAGCACTTTAATAATTATCCGTTGTCGTCTATGGATCCCCGGACTGTGGCTCCTGCCGGACTATATCTGCTTTCACACCGGATTTACAATTCGTCCGAATAATGTTCAAGGTTAACAAGTTATTTTTAAGGATATGTTAATAATATAAGCTGCCTTCCTGAGCTGATTCACTTAATTGTGGTCGTGCTCCACAAGTTCCACACTAGTGGGTGTACCTCTGCAACATTTCTTGCTACTAGTCCATCTTCCTATATGTTTGATGTACGATCACTAATTGTTGCAGGACATAATGCGATGCGTAAGCACCAGATTCTCTAAATGAATGAAGATTTGCACTCAAGTCTAGCAAATCAGATATTGTGAGAAATATGCAACTCCACAGACATGATTTGTGCGAGAAATGCCTCGTTCAAATTGATGCATATCTTTTTTTTAACCGTAATAGGTCTTGCATTTGAGGTGCTCGTCAATTAAAGCACTATTAGCACTTTTTTTTGAAGTGGCGCCCCCAATTTTTCAAAAATTTGGAGAGTATTACACACGTTGCTTGTACTGCTAGTAAACCATACCTTGAATGATTAAGCTCGAAATGTCTATGTGTCCAAACGCAGGAATTTTGTACAAAATAATTTATATCGGGGATCGCCGATTATAATTCACGGCTGCTGGAAACTGCTTTCCAACGTGAAATAGCCGGGAAATGGCGCCATGTCCTTGTCTACGCTCATCCATTATTTGTTTTAATAGTTCTCGGGCAGGTCAATTAGAGTATTTTCCCTCGAGTGGCCTATTTCATCATGGACGGACATAAACGTGCATTTCCGCTCTGCCGTTAAGTCCAATCTGGATCCCTCTAATTACAAATCGCTTATTTTGTGATAAATACGCATTGTTAGCATTCTTCGTTCGCATGTTTATAAGTTTCCTAGACAATTACCCACGTAACTGTTGGCAAAAATATCAAATTTTGTAAATTGGGGGCGCTCTTCAAAAAATGTGCCAATATTGCTTAATTAGGATTTCGTGACCACGTTTTTAAACAACTGCAACGTCAAGCACGAACGATTTCCCTTGCCCCCTGATAGATCCATGCAGGCGATGGCGGCCAAGAAAGCCCAAATATAGACGGTCGTCATTGCCATTGGTTAACACCGTAACGTGAAATTAAAAAAAATGGATTTTTTTATATGTGTTAAAGCAACATTTTTCTTATCAACACCGTTGGAGCCTAAGAATCACTTCACCGTATAGTGTTTCTGAATGTTAATGCAGGTGGTAAAAACAGACGAGATGAGGTCGTATCCGGGACACAGAAACACACCCACTGACGGGTCCATTATTTCATTAAAATGGTGGGTTGTTTGGGTCTGTTTGCTGTAATTTAAGTCTGAATAGTTTGTGGTGGTTCTATATTGACTGATCTTGGCCGCAATCGTCTGGATCATGGCAGTGTCTGCCGATCGCCCTCTGTAATTTCTTACGGGCCCTATGCATAAAGGTTCAATCATGCGCTATCAGTGGACGGGGTTTGCATCCAAACGGATCAGTTGCCTCTACTAGTAGTCTAGTAATTATTTAATCCCTGGTCTTTTCCAGAGGATAATGATCGAACCACTATATAAAGCTAGAATGTTGTGAGATACTTGAGATCTAAAAGATTTCGTTCCTCCAAAACATGTGGCTGTTTTCGTGAAAATTGCTTTAGAATACAAAGCAAATTGTTTGCAGAGAAAAGCAGCTGAAAGCAATGGTTCATACGTTGGATATTTGCAAAGATTGCTGCTAAAGCTAATATTTACTTGCATTTCAATGTTTTCTGTGGTTATTGATTTTATCGACAAAGTTACTTAATGGAGTATATAGAATAAGTAACGACAATACGGATCTCAAGATCAGTTAAACAACCCATAACTCTTCTTTTATTATGTAAAATTGAGAGCAACTAAAGTTTTCCCAATATCCTAAGTGCACCATTGATTCACTCTGTTAAATCACTCATACAGACCAAATACCGCATACATTTGATTCCAGGGATCACACTCTCGAAAGCAAATTTGAACTTACATAAAAAACAAAAAAAACAAAAGCTAACGTATTGGAGTAGTAATTATTAGTGAATTGAAATGTAATTTTCTTGTTAAATTAATACATTTAACTTTTCAAAACGGGTCAAACAAGGCTTTTTTGGTATAACTTTTATGGTAGTCAAATATTTTTCCCCCGTTTTTGTGTGTCTTTCTCCTTTTGGTATTCTGTACCCGCTTTGGTATGCATTTATATTCCGAATGAAACCAACAAGGTCTAGATCCAGTCTCTAACTTTCTTTTCAATTCCTTTTTCAGGGGCCTTCATTTTTTTCTAGCTCTTCTTTGTATTTAGATCTGCACGAAATTCTCTTTGTCTAGCCTTATATTATTTCCCCACTTGAAAGGCCCCCAGTTCATCCTGATATCCACTTTTATTTGGCACCCTGTGACGTCTATTTGTTTGCCGAGATGAAATCCATTTCTGTGTTTCGTTTGGTCAATGGAATATTCTGTAATGAACTTCCAGTGAAAGTTTTCACGTTTGTTTTTCATTTGTTGTTGAGTGTGCTTAATTGAATGAGAATGAACTTGTTTTTTCTGTCGTTTGTGGATTTTGCCGGCCAGTTGTTGAAGCAAATATATATCAGCTGCAACCCCGTAACCAAATTTACTTTAATTGTTTCAGACACACAGCCCTTTTAAATTTCCATGGATAACTTGGGGTTTATAAAAGTACAGGTAAATCAATCAAATAAATTAACATTCGAATTAATGATGTCCGATTTGAGAAGTTTTGGGAAACATAAGATGTTTAGGGGGCCAGCGGTAAAAAAACAGCCAAATTGCCTTACAAGGTATTGTGAGTAGGTCGGGTAATAAATGATTACAATCAGAAGCAAGATAATGGATAGGAATACATCATTTCGATTACATGAGTGATTACTTAATGAGGATGGACTGTTATAATAGGATAGTAACGATATTTATTGATAATGAAAAGTTGCACCTAATTAGAGAGTAGGATATACAAAATTCTGGATAATAATAGCGAGTAAAAGTTTCCAAGGAAAGGTTGGTTATGATCTAGTTAATGCAAACGGGTTGTAAATGCACAAATAATATGAGAAGAAAGTGATTAACTTACCTAGGTAACGTTCAAAAGCCATTTCAGCAAACTTAAAAGCCAACAGGAATTTCTCGGTTCTATCAGCATGCTAAATCAAACTTGTGGGAGTTTTGGGAAGAGAGGAAGGTGGAGTCATGTTCGTAATAGTTGGGGATGTTCTGTGCAGAACCCTGGTATTGTTTGGAAGGCGTGCTTTGAAAATTCGTCTGCAAACACTTTATGTACCAAAATGACATTTTATTTAAAAACTTATATCAATGTGAAAAGACTATTACAATCATTTTAAACATTTACCAATTTTGCGCCGTACACATTATCCAGTTAGCCTGTCGGGTACTAAACTTATGCCTGCAACAACTCTATTTTAAGCTCACAAATATAAGAGCTGTGTCCAGTTAAAACATGTCACCCGTTATGGGGATATTATGTTAATACTGTTTTATTCTAATGATCCTCAACTTACATAGTGAAAGGGAAATCCCCTTCATCCATCGCGACCAATCAGTTATGAAATTTCTGGTCGCATAGATTATTCAGGGTCTCAGTGATCGCCACATTGAAGAACCGCCTACAGAATAGTTTAACAATGACAATGGTGAACAGTCATTTAAAAACTGGGATTATGAAAACCATATTGGACATATTATCTAAACCGCTGCCTGGTCTCATTCACTTAAAACCTTAAAGCAGTGGCCACCGCTACTGAATGGATGGGCAATTTTTCAGATATGTCAGTCCCTTCCATCTCTACAGAAAGAAACGGAATAAGGAACTCCAACTGAAAAGCTGACAAATACGTCTCAAATGTACACAGTTGTTGAAGTATCATATCAGGGATTAGACTTGCAAATAGGGCCGTTCTTTCCCCGTTTGTTAGAATAGGATCGAAGAATAGCCGATGGTGTAGGCTCAAGAATGGACTACCCCAAGGGCGCGTGCCGCCCCTCCACCTGTTCAACATCTATACCAATGACCAACCTAGAGTGTAGGCACCTGTCGTTTTTATCTATGCATACGATCTGGAATTAGCGCACAAATGCAGACTTCAGTTGTTGAGAGACTCCACTTTCTTATTATGAGGAAAACCACCTACGTGCAAATCCATCACAAGAAAACAGTGTGTGCTTCCATCGTGAAGCCAAACGTCGCTAAAGTAACCTGGTATGGGAACTCACCTGGAGTCACTGTGATAGTCCTGTCTACCAAGGACTTACCTTGGACCGCACTCTCACCCTTATAAGAGACGCACATCAAGAAATCGAAGAGTAAAGTATGTTGCGCAATAACATTTTGAAATAAACTCACTGGCACAAGATGGGGTGCTCACCCACATACCCCAAGATCGATGGCACTTGCACTGTGCTACTTATGTGCAAGAGTATGCCTGCCCTGTTGTGGGAAAGATCAACCCATGCCAGGAAGAACGTAGCACCGGCCAACCTTCAAGGAAAAGGATGAAATAGAAGATCTGATCAAGAAGGACTTAGCAGCAGTATGGAAGCTAAAATAGAGGTTGGATTATCCAAGAATTCACAAGGCATCTTTGAATCATAAACTCTGAAGAGAAACATGACGACATGACATAAGTTCCACACAAAAAAGCATAAACGCATACCAGAAGAGGTTGGATCGAGAGGATTCCCAAAAAATGCACTCCAAACCTGTGGTTTCCAAGTTCTTTTGTGATGTGTTTAACATGTAAAGAAAACCGAAAAAAAAAAGGGACTGGATAATTCTGTCGCGAGAACAGCTCTCAGAGCCACCTATACCTGTATATAAGGCAGCCCTAAACTGACATAATCACCTCAGAAAATCTCAAGAGTCAATTGATTCAAAGAACCATAAACAAAAGGCAGCCTTTGAAGCCCCAAGACTTAATACGACTTCTTTGCAATCTATCTGGTGGAAAATATTAAGAATTTGATGTATATGAAGGTTTCATTTACTGTGGTACGAATATATCCGAACACCATGTTTCACGATAAAACAGTTACTATAATAGTCCCCTTGCTGGTGAGATGTTTATATAAAGGATAAGAACACGATAATTACTAAGTTCACTCGGGTATATAACAACAAATATTGTATCACTTTAGCTCTGGCATAACGGTTCTTAGCATCCCAAAACATCAAAGTAACATTGAATAACAGTATTGCTATTGTAATCGCTAATATGTGTCCCTTTTACCTCGTGTTTGCCCGTCAAGTATGTAGCTCTAATCAATCAGTCGATAATGCATTGTTTGATATGCATAAAACGACGAGTATGCAGCGCATGTATTTTTTTTTTGTTTTGTTTTAAATCGTGGTTAATGGTGATGCATGAGATGCAAATTTTGGACAAATAGATCAAAATTATTTTGTAACCGCATATCAGAACGTACATAAAACTAACACCCGAAAGCCGATTGTATGTGAAAAAAGATTACTTAAAATCTTTCGCCTTTCAACAGACACACTCCATTTATTATTGTTATCCTTACCTTAGCGTGTCATCCGCAACTCTTTACCATATCTCTCTATGCATATACAACCACCCCACCCCCCCCCCCCACATCTGTTGCTTAGATTTATTAGATGCACTATCATGAAGTATACCTTTGCTTGCAAAAAGTGTATTTTTTATGTATGTACATCATGATATTCTACAATCCCAAATGTTCATTTTGTGATTTATCAAATTAAAATTATGCATATATTTAACTTATTAACTTGCTTTTTCGTGTGGTTACAACTAGAGCGTCGCTTCAGATTTTACGGAGAAGTCATATATCCAGATACGCAACATTTATTTTATTCTGATGCATTTCATTGTTTTTTTTCAAATGGCGATATTTCTATATATATATAGAGTTTGTAGGGTTTATCCCTCCAGATACACAGGTATAATCATTTTTGCTGAAGACATGATTTTTGCACATAAATCCGACTCGTCTATTTAGATTAATTTAAATCATCTTAATGCTTGTTTCCTTTAAACAAACCTTAATGCATTGTCGCTTTAATAGCAAGAGTAATTATTGCCTTATTGGGTCGGTCATTTTGTGATTTGTGGTATTTTATGTACGAATTTCATCACCCATTCCATACAAGCCCTTCGGTCGATGCGTCGTGTTGTGACATCTTTGCTGCTAACTACCCGTCATTCCAACATCCAAGTGATGATGACAGCTCCACGTAGTTTTCCTTTGATTACACTGATTTCCCCGGAGGTGACATATATATGACAAAAAGTCAAGATACCATATCACTACGAAAAAAACCTTCCTCATTACTTTAATGCAGACTAATAAAATGACACATTCTATTTTAGTAAATGGTGTTACTTGTTATCAGTGACTAATTTTATGTAGAAAATCTAAATACCGTTATTAAATTTTGCCATACCTGCAAATATTTTTGCAGAAGCGCGAAGCGTTGGTTTGCTCTAATACAACTATACGTCCTTGTTCCGTTGAAAATGTGAGTGTAGGAAACATAAACTGGAATAAACTCAACCTACAATCACTCACTCCTCTTTTAAAACAAATTTCATGGCCAGGATGCATACAATTGCTGATTTTTCTAATAGCACACTAGCATTCGTTGTAGGTATTTGCCCCATGACTGTTACATGCAGTTGAAGGTATTAATCCACCTTTCACCTGTCAAATCAACATCTATAAACAACAAAGCAAAGGTATGAGGTACTGAGCTGGCACGTTTCAACATGTGTCGAAAAGCATGACAGGTGCAGATTGAACAGTCCTAGTAATGTCACTGCCATCGGGCAGCAGTCAGAAAATATTGTATGGACCCTATTAATTTCTCCTGGAATTTTCACATTTTGTAAACATCCAAATTATTTTCACTCCAGTTTCGACTGCAGTATGGATTAATTTCCATAATTATGTTTGACGTTTTTTTCTGCTGCAATCACTCTTGCAAGGAATTCTGTTATACAATATATAGGCACAAATTTATACACATCTCAATTCATTTTCTAGGATTTGGAAACAATTCAAAAGTATGGCTTTTGTACAAATTCATGGCAAAACCGGAAGAACAAAATTACTGTCATGCTAGTTCGGTTACAATGACATCACCAGTCTTAAAGGAATAATGGCAAATTTTTGAAGAGCGCCCCCAATTTCAAAATTTGATATTTTTGCACAGTTACAGTGGTAATAGTCTAGGAAACTATACCTGCGAACGAGAATGCTAAAAAAATGGTTATTATCACAAAAGAAGCGATTTTGTAATTAGACTGGCGAATCCCCGATTGGACCTAACGGCAGAGCTGGAAATGCGACGTTTATGTCCGTCCATGATGAAATAGTTGCGCCAACTTCGAAAGCAATAACCTCTATTAACTTGACTTGCCCGCACTATTAAAACAACTAATGGATGAGCGTAGACACGTTACATGTCGCTATTTCCCGGCTATTTCACATTGGAAGGCCGTTTCCAGCAGCCGTGAATATTATCGGGGATCCCGAAATAATTATTCTGAGTACAAAATTTCCTTAGTGTGAACCATAGACATTTACAGATAGCCCATTCACAGGTATAGTTACTAGGCAGTTACCAATGAAACCGTGTAAAAATCTCCAAATTTTTGAAAAATTGGGGGCCGCCCTTCAAAAAAAAATGTGCTCAAATTGCTGTAATTATCTTCCATTTGTCAACAAAAGCACATTTTTTCTCTTATAGCATATAGAGGCCTTGTATGTTTTTGCAAAGTTGCCATATCCTTAAGCCCATGATATATTACCAATTGCAGCGAGCGATTTCTATTCGTGAGCATGCGTAATACTTGATCTTTGGTCAAAATCTGGTATTGCGCACGCCAATCGCTCGCTGCGTCTTGATAGTCGGGTGGATATGGTCCAAGTTATGGCCTGACCTAAAGTTGAGTATGGACACACATTTTTTTCTGAAAATGATAGATTAGGGTGAGTAAAATAAGAATCTACCGGGTGCCACGTGGCCATCCTTGAGCATTTTGAGAAATTCAAGATGGCGTCGCCATAAATGAAAATTATCTATTCAACCCTATATTATCAAATTATGGAGTTACTAGTATACTATAGGACCCAATGAACAAGTGCATGGCACTTGTAACATTAAGTCATACTCCAAATTCAAAATGGAAGCCAAATCTAATAATTTTAAAATATGCCCTATAACAGCAAATATCTGCCTTTTTTTCTTTATATAATCGCAATCGAGTGCGCGTGATAGGTATAGGATATAGCCCATTTGGGAATGCCTTAGATAGGTGATCTTCTCAGCTTAAATTTTTGAGTACTAACTTGCGGTGACCAACATACGGTAGTTGCACCGCGGACAACACTGTACCAAGATATAAATTCGTGGTGTCAGAATCCGGGGTCAGATGTACGTTTGAAAGGGTTATTCGAACTGTACCTACTTACCAAACCTGCCTACTAAAAATCATTAGATACGGATTAACCAGTCTATAGGGCAAAATAATTACAAATCAGATCAGGTTTCTGCGTCAATAAGATTACCTCTCCAGAAGAGTAAACCTATTATTGACTAGACCTTGGTGTTAGACTCCTGTACAAGTGAACATAACAGCAAAATTGTTGTTTTTAATTAAGAAAGGACCACAATGCTGCTTCAAGATATTTAAACAAAAACTAAATATATTCTCAACTCTGCTGAATAATTATATAAAATCGATTTTAGTTCTTGTCTCGACGTATATGTAAGATAAAGAATTCAAGTCGCACAAGATCTGGCTTGCCTGTCTGGCACACAAGGTCTGGCTTATCTAGCAACTCGCCTAAAGGCTCGCCGCTAGTCGGAGTCTATCAGACTCACCAGACCTTATCAAAACACCATTGTTTTTCATAACGGTGTGCTTTTCATCCTTTATCCATTACATATAAGGCCGTCTGCAATCCACGATGAATAATATTTGTTAAATAACGACAATCTAATCAAGCCCTTTTCCACGCCCAGTTGCCCACAGAGAATGGAATTGCGTTAAAAACTCCGAGATATTTGATTTATAGTGGTTTTCGATAATTCTAAACTTAGTTATGAAAATGTGCCCTACAAAACTCTCCCAGTAATGTTTGATGATTATATTATCCCAGATGCCCATTTTATTGTTGAGAAATGTGAGATGACCCATGCCATTTTTTCATGTGTGAATCATATACTGACATCACAGAGCGCCCCGTTCCCGGGAATTATAAATAATGAAATTGTAGAATTGTACACCAACGCATACGTTACAATTATAAGACGATTTCAAATGAAGTTTAAACGTGGTTTTTATTTAAATTGGGATATTACTCTTCCAAAACAAGGTAAAAACCATGATCTATATTTAACATGAAAATGTTGTGTGGGCTATTTTCACGGAAAACCTGGATGCTAAGAAAAGGACTCGCAATTTGCTTCGGGGTTTTTATATTAGCGTGTTCTCGTCTGCTCTGTTCGGCATGACAACAGTGCCATGCCTCGTGGAAAGAATACAAAAAATGAATTTCCTCGTAGGATTCAATCGTAATAAACCAGCTATCGATCGTGCGGCCTGTATTCATCTTCTCAGCAGATTCCTTGGCGAGAGACCTGTGTCATGACATTAGCCTATAGGAGTTGTTGTTAAAAGGAAACGTGCTCTTGGTTTTATGTGACCGCGTGTACTACACGATGAGCAATTCGCTCCTGCTAGAAGTCGACAGTGGATGTGGATGGTTTATAAAACACCTAGGCAACCAGTACCAACAAAACACGCTCCATTGGAAACACTGAATGACAGCGACTACCGGAGATTTGCACGCTACTGCCAGTGGTCGACGAAGGCCGAAAAGAGACACTTAATTTATACATTTTTTTCTGGCGTTTCAGAACTGAGGGATTATTGGCAAGCCCGAGGCAGCTTTTTATCCAAACACCATTGACCGTCTTGTTTGAAGAGGAAGACATATTTTTCACCCAACAAAACTGGGACACGCTGGTTAGCACTTATGCTTTAGGTTCTCAACAAGCGTGTGGTTGTAAATTGATACGGTCTGGTGCCTGTGCAATAAATTTTCCAAGCATCTTCTTGTAGCAAGTACTGCAGAATGAAATTCTAAAAACGATGGAGTCATACAACACCGTACATAATCACCATCCGTGGTATTGATAACATGCCCGGGATTTATATATGTGACCCTTCCTCCTGTTCCATTCTTGACGTTTTGAGATGAGATTTATCATCCAAGTCATGCCAGTGAACATTAATTTAACAAGAGCTGTTGCTATCAGTGGATAAGACAATTGCATTATTACTTGCTTAATTATTTAACACACTAGCAGGGATCGTAATCTTTTTGCACCAACGCCGGCGTTGCAGCATTGCAAGTATGGGTTGTTCGACATCAGCAGAAGATAATCGCAATGGATCCTTACCCGAGCCAAAAGCACCTCCACCTCCTGATCCGAGGCTGCCTCTTACAGCAAGACAAAAATTCAGCTTACAAAAATCATGGAAGGCTGTACAACGAGGCATGGAGACAGTAGGCATGAACGCACTTATAAAGTAAGTACCTAGTAATAGTATACTCACTGCTAAATGCAATAAACGATACACATCTATCACCCATTTTCTGCTCCGACTGAATTAAGGTACGTGTATTTCATATCTACAGCACGGGTATACTGCTATACTCCAGGCTTTTTGAATCTATACAACTCAGTAATATTTAAGTCATGGTATACAAAACAAGCATTCGAAGCAGCATTTATTAACAACAACCTTTGCCAGGCTTTGGACAGAGTTGTACCACTATATAAACACAAGTACTATAGTACAATGTTCAGTGTGGCAATGCAGGTTAAATGCTATCAGCAGTAGATAGCACCATGTATATGTGTGTGTACGTTTGTATGTATGGTGGTGCACACGCACCTCTGTGTGTGTGTATGTGTGAGTGTATGTATGTGCACACGTGGATCTGTGGGTGAGTGTGTGTGAGTTTGTGTAGATATATGTATGAGTGTATGTATGTGTGTTCGCATGCACTGAACATTTTGCTCTAACGTGTTCTTTTGTTCTAACGGTTTGTTCGTTAGGTATATTATAACACAACGCTGTCGACTGTTTTAAAATACAAATAAACTAAATTGATCTCAACTTCCCGTACTCAAGGGAGGGTTTAATTAATAAAATATTTTTTGTTGCAGTATAATAATAATAATGCATAAAGTAAACACCTTTACCGTTATAAACATACAGGAAAAGTAGATGAACTAAACCCAACCTTGCCAGTGAAAAATCAGGTTTTCCCGCGTAACTGAATGCCAAAATATATCTTATCACAATATTCCCTATCCGTCTCATCACGTAACTATATTCCCCAAAGTGTACTCCACGATGTTACGGATATTACTAACACGGTGACTTTTTGCCTTATTGAATAAGGTAATTTGGCCTCCCTCGTTTTGTGCGACCATTCTGAAGTCCCTTGGGTAAACGCACCGTCATAATAATATTATACTAGAAATTGGAGTTGATTAAAATTGAAATTATGGACGCCTTTGTGCCAGAAACTAGGGGTTAAAGATATTATGACAATTATAGTGAAAATGAATAGGACATACAGTGGTCATAAATTTATTTGAATCGATATGTTGCAGTTGTCGTCACAATAAATAAGCTTGTATTCTGTGCTACGGATGCTCACCACCACGAGTGAATTCCTGATAGAACTAAATATACTTAAACGACATGCAGCATTGAAGCTGAGATGGATATAAACAAATTATTGACAAATATTGCATTGACTTTTGTATAGCCTCAATTGTTTTACGAAGTATATTAAATATTGCATTATAACAATTTATAGGTGAAAATTACCCTTTCCTAAATTTAAATTTTGTTTTGCTTTCCGACAATCCGTACATTGATCTGGTTGCAAAAAAATTAAATAAAAACTAATTTGCTTTATTGGAAGAGAGCTACTCATGGGAAGGCGCACGAGACCCATTAGTAATTATGTAAAGCATAGGCTTTGAAAGAAACGGTGTGCGCTGGCACATTTATATCTTCTACAAATTAAAACTGCGAAATAAAATTAAAATTGACGGAATACTTTCAACGTTCTCGTGTAAGTAGACCTCATGGACGTTCTGTCGAATATAAATAAACGTGGGAATACACGACAGTCAATGTCGAATAAACACGACGCTGAGTGAGCCAAAATGAGTTCATGAGGAATATTTCAGAATAAAATTGGAACATATAATTAAATTAAATAGCTGCAGTTCATAGATTTTAGCGGATTAGGTATATTTTTGTCAAACAAGTAAAAACCAAATTACGGACTACAAAAAATCTTCACTGTAAAAATCAGATATTGAAAAAAAACCCGGGCACGGAACCCTTAGTCACGTGGTTACTTATGGAAGTCATTTGAAGTCATTTTAGCCATTTAAAGGAAGACGATTGATATTTTTGCATGAAAGAGCGTTAAAGTACCACCAAATCACGACTACGCGACTTTTAAAATAAGGTATCAGACAGCCAAGCCCAAGTATCATAAATGTGTTCAGAAAAATTGATGTGGGCATTTTTTGTTACAGATGGCCAACCATGTCAGATCAATGCTCATATGGTATAGTTTCTCATAAGATTGTTGCCAAAATACAAATTTATTTTTTGCCTTTTTGGGCCAAAAGATGATTTTTGGCCACAAAATATGATTTTGAGATTGTGATTGTATTTGATATCTTCAAACAAGCTTTATCAGAAAAATTACCAATTTTAAGTAATTGCGACGATATTTACGTACTTAAATTACAAATTAAAGAGTAATTAACATAAAGAAAATAAAAGAATGCCAGAGCATTTAAGGTCATTTTTCTCATAGAAATAGCGTTTATGGAACTTATAGCCAAATAACATGTTTAAAGTAAGCACCAAAAAGCATCAAAAACAATAACACAGTTCATGTTTGACCTCCTAAAGTGTGAATGCTTTTAACTGTAAGAGCAATTACAGTTAGTGTTAACTGTAAAGATGGCAATTGCCAGATATGTACAAGGATTGCTGTATCCATGGATGAACATTCACATAGTGATTTTTGGCCGAAAATTGGGGGGGAAATTTTTTTTTTCTGATTTCACTGTATGTTGTTAACTAGAAACATTGTAGTTTTAGATGAAAATTCGTTTTAAGCAATTATGGCGAATTTTGTCATTAATTAACAAATTAATTGCTAGTAAAAAACAAAGGAAATAAAAGCTTTCCAGAGCATTTAAGGTCATTTCTCAACATAAGTTATTTGAACCCAAGATTTACAAAAAGGTTTAAGTAGCACAAAATCAATCAAAACATGTGTTTAAGCTGTTTTGACTGACATAAAATATAATGCCTGTACTTTTTAATTAGAAATAAAAGTACATATTTTTTCCCCATGTACGGAAACCATATTGGACCCTCAACAGCTTTATTTGATTTTGCCTAAACATTGCATTAACTGACTCTTTTCTAATTAATTTTCTATCGAGTTTGATTAAAAGGTCTTGACAAATACAATATCCAAGACTTTGTCTTTGTGTTCTAATTTCAGATGATCTGTAGGACCCAAGAGGTGTGCCTCTCGGTCCAATCATTGGGTTTCCTCCTCACCAAAGAAAGGGTCAGTTGCAAGTTCCGTCCCAGAGTCCAATTTTTGGGGACAATCATCCAATTGAATGGGGTTGGTCTTCCCACAGATCAAATGGTTGGCAAACATGGTAGAATGCGATACGTACTGTCCACGGATCTGGTAGAGGCCAGAGTTCGCATGGGGTTACGGCCACTCCTAGCCTGATGGCTAGCCCCTAATCAGTACAGCAGTACCGCCTTTGCAGCTTCAGATTGCGGTTGATTCAGATCCATTTTCTGAGTCATTATCGACCCTGGCTTCACCCTCTGTCGATGAAGATCCTAGTTCAGTCAAAACTGCTCCCAGTCCTTGAGATGGTGGATGCATGCACCCAATCTGAAGGTTGGGATTCCCTTCCCCAAGCAATAACCAAACTTTAGTTCTGACAACCGATGGTTCGAAAAAGGGGTGGGGAGTTGACCTCCTCGACCGCAGATTCTCAGGCCTTTGGATCGCTGCCCAAGCTCACCATCACATCAATGTGCTCTAGCTGTGGGCAGTATTTTGGCGCTAATGCGGCGGATGGGCCCCTCGTCAGGGGGAAGTTTCTGACAGTTCGTTGCGACCACACAACAGTCGTAACATACCTCAACAAGGAAGGGGGCACAAAGAGTCGCACCCTTTGCAAGGAGACTATTCGACTCCTCCATTGGTGTCAGAGAGAAACGGGGGAATCTCCCTGCCGGGGGAACATCTCCCCGGGGCAGGGACAATGTCCTGGCGGATGCTCTGTCACGGGGAGGTCCACAGTCAATCCCGCAGCGAAGCGTTGAGGGGTTCTTCAGGGGAATGGCACCTTCCTCCTTCAATGTGTCGAAGGTCTTTTCACAGAATCGACCACCCCCATGTCGATCTGTTTGCCTCAGCCTGGGATCATCAGCTCCCTGTGTACTACTCTTGGAGCCGGGATCCCCCAGGCAGCGGGGCAAGATGCCCTAGGGGCACGACGTCCATTTGACGGGTACGACTATCCTCCAATTGCATTAGTTCTGAGTGTGTTGGAGAAGGCGTCCCGGTTCACCAACTGTGTGATCCTCCTAATAGCCCCGCATGGTGGCCAGACAGCCAGGTTTCCTCGGTTCTGGATCTTGTTGGTGGGAGACCCGTAGTTACCAAGCGCGGGGGACTTGCTTGCAGTCCACAATTGCTCAGAAAGTTCCAATGAGAACAAGTCACGCCCTCCAATTGACTGTTTGGACAATTTCAGGAAATCATTCTCGTGAGGCGGGACTTTCTGAAAAGGCTGCAGCTATCGCTGCGAAGGCAAGGAGAGTGAGACAGATGTACTTATAATTCCAGATGAAACGGTACTACCAGTGGTTGGGCCGTAAACAGATAATCCATATACAAGCATCTGGAGGGCAAGTCGGGATTTTCTTGCTGACATATTCGCACAGGGGGATGTGGCTACCGCGCACACAGCTCCAGCATACCGTACATGGGGCAGTGCATCTGTGTTTAGAGCGAGTGATGGGATGAGGTCTCTTCTAGTCCAGCTCTCAATAACCCTTATTAAAGGCATGTTCTCTGAACGCCCCCTCTCGATCTCTGGTCCCGGCCTGGGACCTCCCTCTGGTTCTTCAGTTTTGACATATGAGGCCTTTGAGCCCATTGACCAAGCCAAGTCTCCTGGATCTTACCAGGAAGACAGCCTACTGTTTAGGGCACACGCTGTGGACGGAGGGGTTCAGAGATTCATGCCCTTATATTGAGGAAGCTCACCTGAGATTTTCCCGAGTGGGGTTACAATCCTCCCAATAGCTGGATTTTTATCAAAGAACCAACCTATGTCTTTCACTCCTGCTCCAGTATTCTTGCAAGACTTGGCAAGAACCGATGGGGCTGCCGAGAAGCCATGGTGCCCTATAGGGCATTAGGTGGTAATCCACCGTACAGAGAAAGTAGAGGGTAATGTTAAGCAAATGTTCGTAACTTCGCTTGTGCCACATGGACCTGCCAGCCAAGAGCCACAATTGGCCGCTGGATTACCTCGGTGACTCATGACGCCTATGAAAAACACCAATCTCGAACATCGGGTCAATGGTTCGTGCCCAGGACATAAGATCCCAGACCACTTTTTGGGCTCTGTATTCGGGGGCTCCCTTGCATGAGATACTTGAGGCTGTTGGATGGAGTGTACCCACGGCTTCCAGACAGTCTACCTCAAGGATTTACTGGTACAGAGAGGGAGGGTCGCCATCTGTTGCCCTCCAGGCTGGTCGCCGGCTTCTAGTCAAAACTAGGTGAGTCAAAATTGAGTTTGTCTTGTTCCTCAGGATTCAGACAGAGAGTTGGGATAATTGGCATATGATGCCTTAACTTCTTCATGGACTTTCTTCCTCCGCCTACCACTATCCAGTTGTCAATTGTGCAATAGTCAGGTAGGTTGAGTATGTTAGTGTACCGGGGTAGGTATTTCCCTCTCTCCGTGAGAGGGGATACACAAAGAATATGATACCTACCTCCACGACTGACGCCCTACCCTCAAGTTTCGAAGCCACCCCTCAAGAAAGTCAGGCCTTTGGGTGCAGGAAGAAACGCGTAATTTTCAAGGACGATCCCCTAGGTTTGGCGCCCGACGTGAATTGCGCATTTGCTATAATTATGTAAAAACAGTAAGAACATGTAAAGCATGATACAATAACAAAATATGGTTTCATTTGAAGTGAAATCCGTACATTAATTCTTTGGCCAAGCTTTACAACAAGTTAAGTAATACTCTTGGAATTTCTTGATAATTAAGTAAATCTGTATCTTATACTAGGCTGTTGTAAAGAGCTATTTTATTATTATAAAAAAGTAAGTAAAAGAGTAATAATATTTAATAGGGACATCTTCGTATGGTCTTGATGTTCCCTGTCATTATGTCAGCTGATTTTATTCAAAGAACATATTTGGAGCAGATGTCAAAAGACCAGTAATACTTTAAATTTCTTTATTTTTTCTACATTGATTGTTAATTATGACCCAAGTGTGTCGTTCAAATGTTTCAAAACTGATTTTTAACTAAAGCAATGTTGAAGTTATCAAGTACATTTACGGAAATTAGCAAATCAAAATGTTCAGTGCAAAATCGCAATTTGAATTATTCCTGTTGACGTTTAAAAATTAACTTCTTTAAACATACCTAGACTGCCCCCTTAAAGGTAAACACAGCGTATTTCTAATTAAAAGTGAGCGCAGGTATTTTTACTGTTTTAACATGTTTAATGCATTGTTGTTGCTAATAAACATGTTTCTAAATCATTAGTTCAAATATACATATGTTGAGAAAAAATGACATTAAATGCTGGAATGTTTTATTTCTTTGTTTTTACTACATAATTGTTAATTATGACTATAATAGAGCCCATAAACCAATACAGTGAAATCAGAAAATCCAATTTCGGACCAAATCACTAGGTGAATGTTCATCCGGAAGATATAGCAATCATTGTAAAATATCCTAGATTGCCCCTTTAAGTTAACACTACTGTAATTTCTACTTATAAAAGTAACCGAATTCACACTTTAGGTCAACCAGAACTGTGTTAATGCTGTTTTTTTTTTATGTTTTGTGCTACTTTTAACATGTTATGTAACTCATTAGTTGAAATAAAACAATCTTTGAGAAAACTGACCTTCCTTAAATGCGCTGAATGCTTATTTTCTTGTTTTACTACATTAATTAGTTGTAAATTATGACTAAAATATAGCCGATATTGGGGGGTTTTAAAACTGAATTTCATCTAAAACTAATGTCTTCTAGTTACCAAAGACAGTGAAATCAGAAAATCCATTTTCGGACCAAAATCACTATGTGAAGTTCATCCGATGACTATAGCAAATCATTGTAAATATCCTAGATTGCCCCTTCTTTAAAGTTATCACTACTGTCATTTCTAAGTTCAAAATAAACGAATTCCGAACTTTAGGTCAGACAGAACTGTGTTAATGTTGTTTTATGATTTGGACTTTTGGTTATGTGCTCATAAGTTGCAAAATAAACACAATAATTTTGGGAAAAAATTGACCTGAAATGCTCTGAAATGATTTTATTTTCTTTATTTAATTATCTTAATTGGTTAATTTAAGAACGTAATATAGTCCAAAATTTACTTAAAAGTGTAATTTTCTGGATTAAAGCTTAGATTGTTTTGAAATATCAAAACATGCCAAAATCTCAAAATCACATTTTTGGCCCAAAAAAGCATCTTTTTGGCCAAAAAGGCCAAAAAAATAATTGGTATTTTTGGCAAAACTCTTAGTGAGGACAAATTATTACAATATGAGCAGTTTTGAATTGACATGGTGCCTTAGTGGTAACACAAAAATGACCCATCATTAATTTTTTTGATTCTGAACCATTTATGATACTTGCCGGACTGTTGTGTACTCCACATGAATATCCGGGCCTATAAATCTAGAGAAGAAATACGCTAATTTTGATCGTTTGGGGACTGCGAAAATTCAAGCCGCTTACCTCGTGCAAAATTCGTTTTTATTTGATTGAATATGTCATTAACCTTTACAGTAGGTCAGGAGAGCCCGATATGAAGTTGATTTGGAATGAGCAATTACGTTTTGTGCTGTAGTAACTTTTATGAAAAGAAGAGTATGCAGATGTTTTTTTGGCGCCCACTCTAATTGCCTACAATTTTAAAAGGTGGAGCTTTTGTTCGAATTTTCATGAATATCAACGCCTGAGTATACACTAGACTCTCGAGTCCTCCCTCCTCATTTTTGGGATAAGGCCAAAATTTTTTATTTTTCCAATTTTCTTAAAATTCGTCATCATCCATGGGCTGCAGAGCAGGCGACACAAGCTGCTTCCAATGATTGCGGGATCCTGAGGATAAATGTTGTGAATTGGTTCTGGATGCAGCATAATGGTATTTTCTCTATCAACCGAGAGAAAATATGACACGTAATTGCCGACCTGGGCTCGTTTCACTAAGCCTCCTTTTACTATATGGTGGTGTATAAAGATCATGACGTTACAGCTGGATCGCATGGCATGCGGAGTATGCCCAAGGAACTCAAGCTTACACACTCAATATGAGGCTTTGTGTGGTCCACGGTGTTCTGTAGGAAACTGAAAATGGTGGACATGGGGTGTCATTCGAATCGTTATGATCATGTCATGGTTTGATGTTCAGCATGATGCGGTAGCAAGAGTGGTATGAATGAATTTAATGGCTTTCCATATCGACACACTTATGTTGAACAGACTGCCTTTGGTGGTAATGGGTATGGAGGGGTTTCTCCACAACTGCTCCAACTCCCAGAAAGCCATCCAAACCAGTGCTTTGCGCCTTTTTGAATCACTTGCACTAGATACAACATAGACCCAAGATATGTTATTTCGGGTCACTTTGGGTGCGTAGAAAGTTATTATATTTGCAATTTAACTCAGAACAAATCAATCAAACGGAACGGCAAGTTTACTGGGCAGTCAGGTTTCACATTTTAATTCACAAGGGCAAGGGTCATTGAGGTTAATATTTGGCGATTCACTCTGGTTGAAGGTAATAAAACCTAGCTGTGCTAAGACATGCCTCTAAATACACAATGGTAAACACGTCGGATCAGCTGATCACACTGAATACGGGGTTTCTGTGAATTCTAGACATCCTCTCCTCTACAATGAGGTTCTATCTGTTTTTTTACTTTTTCTGTTTTTATTTCCATCTTTGTGAATATTACATGTTTACATGCCAAATTGGTGATGTTTTGAAACTCTGCCTCTATTAGAAAAACAACCTGGCCAAGATTCAGTATTTGAACTGTGAACTCTTCGTGTAACCACGTACACAACTAAATCCTGTTTAGAGCAATATTAGTTTTCTGGTGGTCCACAATGGCCTGGGTGGTTCGTCGCAGCTGAGGTTTAAGCATTTTCACGAGGTTGATTTGCTACTTCTGGCTGAACATGGGTGCTGCACAGGAAACTTTCATCCTGGGCAGTTTCCTGACTGGGGGTATGGAGGGCACCTAGTGGGACCGGTGGTGGATTATCAGGTAAAAATAGTGTTCAACATCAGGTGTGGCTTCGGTTGCACCTTAATGTCATGCACCGATCCAGACGATCAAGTGATCAATGTGAACGTGTCTCAATTGATTCCTCTTACAGCAAGGACAAAAATTCAGCTTACAAAAATCATGGAAGGCTGTACAACGAGGCTGGAGACAGTAGGCATGAACGCACTTAGAAAGAAGTACCTAGTATACTCACTTCTAAATGCAAAACGATACACATCTATCACCCTATTTCTGCTCCTGACTGCAAGTAAGGTACGTGTAATTTCATATCTCCAGCACGGGTATATACTGCTACACCCCATGCTTTTTTGAATCTATACAACTCAGTAATATATAGTCTGGTATAGCAAAGCGTTCGAAACAGCATGTATTTTACAACGTCTTTGCCAGGCTTAGCGAGTTGTACACCTCTATAAACCCAAATACTATAGTAACAATGTCAGTGGCAATGCAGGGTGAAATGCTATCAGCCATTAGATAGCATCATATAATTGGTGTGTGTACGTGTGTATGTATGGGTGGTGCACACGCCACTTGTGTGTGTGTTTGTTGCATACGGGGATCTGTGGGTGGAGTGTGTGTGAGTTTGTGTCTGTGTGCGATTGTGTGTGTATGTATTGTGTTCGCATGCATGAACATTTTTGTCTCTACCGTTTTCTTTGTTCTAACGGGTTTGTTGGTTTTGTTACGTATTTAATAACACAGCGCTGTCGACTCTTTGTAAATACAGATAAACTAAAGGGTGAACTCAACTTCCGTACTCAATGATCGATGGAGGGTTTAATTAACAAAATAGCTTTTTGCTGCAGTAATTTAACATCACAGTAATGCATAACCTAAACACGTTTAACCGTTATAACATACGGAAAATTAGATGAACCAAACGCAACTTGCCATTGAAAATCAGGTTATTCCCGCGTAACTGAATGCCAAAATATATCTTTTCTCACAAATTCCCTATCCGTCTCATCACGTAACTATAGTCCCCAAGTGTACCTCCCACATGTTCTGGATATTACTAACCGGTGACTTTTGGTACCTTATTGAAATAATGGTAATTTGGCCTCCCTCGTTTTGTGCGTACCATTTCTGAAGGCCCTTGGGTACGCCCCGTCATAATAAATTATACGAGAAATTGAGTTTTAAAATTGAACATTAGGGACGCCTTTGGTGCCAGAAACAGGGGTTAAGATATTATGACAATTATAGTGAAAATGAATAGTACATACAGTGTTCATAAATTTATTACCTTTGAATCGATATGTTTGCATTTGTCCGTCACAATAAATAAGCCGTATCCGTGCTACGGATCTCACCACCACCGAGTAAATTCCTGTATAGAACTAAATATACTTAAACGACATGCAGCATTGAAGCTGTATAGGATATAAACAAATTGACAAATATTGTTGCCTCATGTATATAACACTTTATAGGTGAAACTTACTCTTTCCTAAATTGATTTTGTTTGCTTTCCGACAATCGTACTGATACTGGTTGCTTAAATTAATAAAAACTAATTTGCTTTATTGGAAGTAGAGCTACTCATGGGAAGGCGCACTAGACCCCATGTAGTAATGATACAGTATAAAGGCTTGAAAGAACGGTGTGCGCTGGCACATTTATATCTTCTACAAATAAAACTGCGAATAAATTAAACATTGACGGAATACTTTCACGTTCTCCGTGTAATTAGACCTCATGGACGTTTTCTGACGAACATACTAAATGTCGGGAAGACACGACGTCAATGTCGAATAACACGACGATGAGTGAGCCAAAATGAGTCTTTCGTGAAAATATTTAGAAGAAAAGCAACAATCATTAAACAAATAATAATAGATGCAATTCTTAGTTTCTAGCGGAGTTTCTTTGGTGGCCTATGGGAGGCATTTACCCCTACTAATTGATTCATTAATGGAAAGACCAAGAGTGCTATATATAGAGAGGCAAAACGTTACGACTCTTTAGAATTCATCGTCTCGCATGTTTTGCCCGACGCACAAGAAAACCTGAGTACCAACAATATAAAGCATGGCTGCCTCCGCTTCTTCCACATACTGTGGGTGCCTCTTGCATACACTAATCTTAGTGATACAAATTGATGTATGTGTTAGAGGTGTCCAGGTTTATAATATGTGGCACCTGACATTGTGCTCAGATACTCTTTTTTCTCATAATGCATGCGCGCTTCTGTGAAATGTATTCATTGAGGCGGTTATTTAAATCAAGACCACTGACGTGTCATTTCATTCGTTTTGTGGCCATGGGGAGGACAAAAATTAACCACCAATCGCACCACATCCAACACTGATATTTTGGCGATTGTTTGTATCGAATTGACATGATTATGTGATACAAGCACCAAACTAATGAACGATTCCGTGTCAATATTCAATGTCAGCGCCCACACGGACGACTGGTTTTGAAATGGGCTTCACCCCCTTGGGAAAGACCGATTTTAATATTTTTGTATGAACAAAACGCGTTAAAGGTCAGACAATACAACAAACTCCGACTAACTACAAAAAACTGCACTGTAAAAATCAGATATCGCAAAAAAGTGGTGGTCCCTAGGATCCCCCTTCTTGGGTGATACTGGGGTCATTATTTTTTTACCCCACTATTATTCATTACGAAAGACCGAGTTATATATTTTTTTTGCAATGGAATAAGCGTTAAAAGCCGACAATACAACAAATCACGCACTACACCAATCTGCACTATTAAAATCAGATATCTCATAAGTCCTTAAAGACCTATCAGTATTCAGTGATTCTTCAGAAAAGTAACAATTTTTGTATTTGCAGAATAGCTAAAGTGAAGGATTAGTCTGTGGAATTCTCATAATTTTATTTTTCAACCTAAAATTGAGAAGCAGAAAAAAAGCAAGAAAATAACCTGTGTTCAAAGATATGAAGCTCCATTAAATTGTTTTAGTAAAGGTGTCCGTACGGACAGTAAGGACTAAATATCCGAATTTTGTCCCTTACTAGGTTCTTTTTGGTCGGTCAACACGACATGCAAAACCTTAATTTTGATATTTGTTTATTTTCTGATTTTCAAATCACTCATAGTGCCTAAAGAGTCACTACCCTGCTTTAACATATTAAAGAGGTTAAAATATATACGATCTACAGATTGTTGGTTAATCTTGTAATACTTAATGTTCCCACATGACATACCAACATAAATTGTCTTGCCTGTACTGGAACAGTTATGGTTGGTTCATACTTCATCGGCAGACGTCTGCCAACGCTAGCCTTTCGAACATGCTTTTCACCAACGCGTATTTTTTCATGCATATCTGCGCGCAAAGCATTTTTCGATTAGGGTAGGCGTCGGCCAGACGTCTTGCCGATTAAGTAGAACCCACCTTTATTAGACTCAACTTCCCGACACGTGGCACGACACTGTTAAAAAAGCAAGTATGAAGTTTACTTCGCCGAAGCGCTTACGTCTAGGGTAAAATTTGATTGCTTTATTTGAGAAAGGAAGGGCTCAAGCCATTGTAAGATGCAATGAGATATTGTTGTGACGATATCATGGATCCTTCACCACGGCAATATGAATACATAAAGCAGTTAAAGCAACAGACGGAGCCATACAATTTCCTCTATAGGGATATATCTTTGTATTGCTCTATGTTCTGTCTCTTCCTTTGAGTATCACTATTTGTCTGTACGTTTGTCTGCCTCTCCCCACTACTATCTCATTACACTTTCCATAACCAACTTAAAAATTCTAAAACTCTCCAAATGACATCGAAATAATATAATTGAAACAGCTATCATTTTGATTCAATTTTTATTTTCCATAAAGGCCGGCATAAAGGAATTAATGGGTTTATATACGGACAATAGAACTCATGCTTCACATCGCATTAGCAATGACAATAAGGGTACACATTCAGATCATATGAAAACAACCGATAAAATAGGGACATTATCCAAATACTTCCACAGCATCACGAGGATAAGTCGTCCCATAAATGTACCTTACAAACATGCGTGCATTGTGTGGCTTCATTTCATTAATTCAATACAAAGCAAAGTCAAAGGGTGTTTAGAGCGTTTATTATTAATTAACATTAAATCCATAAAACTTAACCTATGCTCAACTCGATAAATGTAAACACGTTAATAAATCGTTTTTTATAGTTGTATTATTCCACATTCAACTGGCTTTGAATCTATTAAACTATAATTTACGGTACCGAAAGTAACCGTAACATAAAAGTACATGAGTCCAATAAGGAAATAAATCGGGACGATGTCATCTGCATTGGAATATTTTGCTCTTGTGCTCCGCATCACGTTTGCTCTTTACTGCAAAACATGCCTTCTGTTTTATAAACTACGCCTAATGAAATGCTATTCAGTGTTCTTCTTTTCTTGTTCCATTTGATGAACCTTACCTAATATTTTTCATTTTACTAATTCAACATTCCGTTGAAATACCTGCTATTCCTTGGTTTCTAAAAACCCGTTGCTATTAACAATAGTGACCTTCTCTAGATGATGCCGGACCATCTATATCTTGCTACATAAGCTAGCGTTAGCTTCTGTCCGCGGAAGCGGGTAAGCACAGCAGATCTTGCCTCGTTCTACACCACTAAGGTCACAGGTTGCCTCGTTCTACACCACTAAGGTCACAAGTTGCCTCGTTCTACACCACTAAGGTCACATGTTGTCTCGTTCTACACCACTAAGGTCACAGGTTGCCTCGTTCTACACCACTAAGGTCACATGTTGTCTCGTTCTACACCACTAAGGTCACAGGTTGCCTCGTTCTACACCACTAAGGTCACAGGTGCCTCGTTCTACACCACTAAGGTCACAAGTTGCCTCGTTCTACACCACTAAGGTCACAGGTTGCCTCGTTCTACACCACTAAGGTCACAGGTTGCCTCGTTCTACACCACTAAGGTCACAGGTTGCCTCGTTCTACACCACTAAGGTCACAGGTTGCCTCGTTCTACACCACTAAGGTCACATGTTGTCTCGTTCTACACCAATATAAGGTCACAGGTTCGAGTCCGGATGTAACGAAACAGAGTCCCCCATGAAGAATGTCCCAGCCTACCTGCATGTCAACATATACGGAATAACCCGTGACCTTGTAGACGAGACTATAATTTTGTTGTTGCCAAATAAGTTACTGCGTGCTGTAAACATGAGACCACAATAGGTAGGACACTCATTCACAGGGACACTGTATTTCATGAAATTATAGCCTCCGTACTCATATCCGGCTACAACGAAAAGAATAGGCACTCGATTCTGAAAGCAACATATTTTTTTTCACGCTTTATTCGGTTGTCGTCTATGGGGCCCGGACTGTGGCTCCCGGTGGATTGTAATTACTTTCACACCGGTCGGGCCAGATCTTTAGATGTATTTGATTTCTAGTCCATCCTCGTTCCAGCAGATTTGCTTCGGTACTCCGAATAATATTAATTGAAACAGCTATCATTTTGATCACTTTTATTTCCATAAAGGCCGGGAATAAGGAAATTAAAGGGGTTTATATACGGACAATAGAACTCATCAGTCACTCGCATTAGCAATGACAATAAGGGTACACATTCAGATCATAATGAAACAACAGATAAAATAGGGACATCTTCCAAATACTTCCACAGCATCACGAGGATAATCGTCATAAATGTACCTTACAACATGCGTGCATTGTGTGGCTTCATTTCAATTTAATTCAAATACAAAGCAAAGTCAAAGGTTGGTTAGAGCGTTATTACTTAATTAAACAATTAAATCCCTAAAACAAGACCTAATGCCTCAACTCGAAATAAATGATATGAAGAAGTATATTCGGTTTATTAAGCTGTATTATTCACCATTCAACTGGCTTTGAAATCTATTAAAAAAACACTTTTTCTTAGTTTTTTCAATTAATTTAATTAACCGTAAGATAAAAGTAAAATAGAGTCAAATAAGGAAATAAAGCGGGAGGACGATGTCATACTGCACCGGCAGAAAATATTGCTCTTTGGCCAGCAGTCACGTTTTTGTCTGTAGCTGCAAAACATGCCTTCTGTTATAAAACTTACAGCCTAAATGAATGCTATTCAGTGTTCTTATTTCTTTCATGTGATGAACTTACTAATATTTTTCATTGGTACGAAATTCAAACATTCCGTGAAATTACACTGCGAAATTCCCATTGGTTTCTAAAAACCACGTTGCTATTAAAATCTTTGACTTCAGCTAGATTATTCCCGGAACCATGCTATTCTTTCTTACATAAGCTTAAGCGTTAGCTGCTGTCCGCGGAAGCGGGTAAGCACAGCAGATCTTGCCTCGTTCTAACAACCACGTATAGGTCACCCGGTTGCCTCTTTTCCTACAACACCACTAAGGTCACATGTTGTCTCGTTCTACACCACTAAGGTCACAAGTTGCCTCGTTCTACACCACTAAGGTCACAGGTTGCCTCGTTCTAACACCCTAATGTCCACTGTTTGTCTCGTTCTAACACCACTAATGTCACAGGTTGCCTGCCTCGTTTCTACTACACCACTAAGGTCACAAGTTGCCTCGTTCTACACCACTAAGGTCACAAGTTGCCTCGTTCTACAACACCCACTAAGGTCACAGGTTGCCTGCGTTCTACACCACTAAGGTCCAAAAAACAGCGTTGCCTCGTTCACACACTAAGGTAACAGGTTGCCTTCGTTGATTAACACAGGCTAAGGTACAGGTTTGCCTCGTTTTACACCACTAAGGTCACAGGTTGTCTCGTTCTACACACAGAGTATAAGGTCACAGGTTCGAGTCCGGATGTAACGAAACGAGTCCCCCATGAGAGAGGTCCTAGCTACACGCAAATGCAACATACGGAATAATCCGGGACCTTGTAGACGAGGACTATAGGTGTTTTGTGTGGCAAAATGAATGATGCGTGCTGTAAACAATGGAGAACAACAATAGTAGGACACTCTTACAACCCCGGGGGACACTGTATTCATGAAATTATAATCCGCGATACGTACTGATAGTCCGGCTACAACGATGAAGAAAAGGGCACTCGATTCTTGAAGCAACATTGTTTCACGCTTTATTCGGTTGTCGGTCTATGGAGGCCGGGACTGTGGCTCCCGGTGGATTGTAATTACTTTCACACCGGTCGGGCCAGATCTTTAGATGTATTTGATTTATGTCCATCCTCGTTCCGCAGGATTTGCTTCGGGTACTCCGGTTTCCATTATTTAGGGGACTTTACTCAAGCTTGATTCTTTAAA
>JAMKCH010082575.1:0-16683 GCA_023653785.1 Ophioderma brevispina | reverse complement strand
TAGAAAAACAGGTATGGCCAAACATAGTCGGAAAGGTACTTTCATCTAAATCATAAAGTAAATGTGTAGAGAACAAGACAGTTATCGAACACCAGTAATTGGTTTCAAGTGAGAGTTCGCATATTTATGAGGGTGGGCTATTTGTGAGGGTTCAATCCTTGGTAATGTGCCTTTGTTGCATTACAAAACATGTTGGCCATGGTACAAAAGTTACTGCACGATTAGACTTACTGGACAACTGGTAATTCAGTATAACATACATGGTCTGTTAAGGATGAAAAGACTATACCATGTAAGCAGGGGGCAAACCTTAATATTCCATTGCAAACTGACATTCTCATGGCCTATAAAAAATGTCCATCTTCTGGGTAGCTGCTATGGACCATAAGTAACTCCTAGGGTGGACAGTTTTTTTTTCAATCAGCTGCACGGGGGTGTTACTAGGGGGTCAAGTTACTATGGCGTCAAATGTGTAAATGCGCCAAATCTAATGTAATTAAATGTAAAAGCTCAATTATTCCTTAGGTAAACCAGGAGTAAAAAAGTCAATTGATACATGCAGGGTGCGTTCTTTCCAAGATATTGGGAAAATAGGCTAAAGTCATTTGTTTATTCAAGAAGGTCAACATTTGTAATACCAAGATTTCTTGGAAAAAATATCAAAAAAAATATTTAATTATATGATTCAAAAATAGCCTTTATTTTGCATAGGGTTGGTTCCTTTAATAGGGAGGGGGTAATTTGTCCCCATCCCCATAGAGTCCGACAGGGAAAGTGCTGAAACCCCTTCCAGTTAACAAGAAGGATGAGCAAAAATGATAAGCATTTTCATATTTGGATATCTAGTATTCAATAAAACATTTCTAAAAAATATTTTTACAAAGAAATTTTTTATTTTTTTTCGAAATATTGACCTTTCTGAATAAACAAATGACCTTTTAGCCTATTTTCCCCAATTATATCGGAAAGGAAGCACCACACGCAGGTGACCCAATTGACTTTTTTACTCCTGCGTTACCTAAGGAATAATTGAGATACATGACATTAGATTAGAGCCGTCAGTTTAAACATTTGAACCCATAGAACTTTACCCCTCCTCTTGTAGGTCTCGTGCAGCATATTATTTACGTGTCACACCCTGGGGTGTTTATTTGATCCAATCTAAACTATTTGACATTGATAAATTTTCTGTGATAGCATTGCGTGCCGGTTGACCTCCTTGCCTGCCCCGTACGGGATGAGCCAAGGAACTCTTAGTCCACCTTGCAGTAATCTCTTGTACAAAGTGTTATGACCAAATTAAACTTTATTTACCTATGGCCATGAAAATAAATCAACTTACCTCTCACATGTGTAGACAGACATAAAGGTTTTTGACTTTCAATGAAGTCTCATTCATTTTGAAATTTTCCTACCCTGAGTTGGTGGCAATGGATTTGCACCACGGTGGAGTGCAAATTCATGGGAACACACTTCCTAATTGTGCCGCGGAGATTTTACCAAGCAATATGGCTTTATGCCATATGATACACGCACATGTAAACACCCCATGATTGGTTCCCACGATTACGCATACACAAAACCATCTAGGTGTCCATGCACGATCAATTTGAAAAAGATTACCGAAACTTTTTACACATACGCCACAACACACACACACACCCATACACCCTAATAGTATGTACCTCCCTGTGCTTGTGCAGGAACACAAACCTGTTATCATTACTTTGACTGCCATGTTTCAAACAGGAGTTGTGATTGAGGTGATGCGTAATGTCACACACCTCAATACAGAAGTGGGACTGAGGTGTGTGTGGAATGTCACAAACTCAAAACAAGTGTGTGACTGAGGTGAGTGGAATGTCACACACCTCAAAACAGGAGTGTGACTGAGGTCGTGGAATATCACACCTCCAAAACAGGAGTGTGATTGAGGTCATGTGGAATGTTCAACACACCCTCAAAATGAGCGTGATTGAGGTCCTGTGGAATGTCATACACCTCAAACGTGTTTTCCTTACTGATGTGATATAAAAATGTAGCACACTCTCAAACCGGATTGGTGACTGAGGTGATTGCATAATGATCACCACCTCAAAACGAGTGTGGGTGTGGGCTGGGATGTGAAAGTCACACACCCAACCATGATGTGTTATCTGAATTAGTAAGAAAGGTTAAAAATTGGACAAGTTATTTTCCTCTGAAAGGCTTTTAAACCGCACTTGGATCAATGGCTCATAACGAACGTTCTTCATTGGGTGGATTTCCATTCCGGGGTCCTGTTTAACAAGGCTAAGTAAATAAGTGGATCAATTGTCCTCGCTTCTTTATAATAACTCTAATTCTTCTAGTTTCCACTAACCCAGTTTCTTGTATTTTTATAAGCTTTTTAAACACTCGCTACAAGTCCCTAAACCTATACCATGTATTTTTTCGAACCCAGGGTTTCAAGAAGTCGCAAGTTTGGCTGTTCCTGCGAAAAATCCTGAACACAAGTTTGATCTGGCCTTGCAACTTGGAGAGATGAAAATTGCCTATGATCTGGCCGTAGAAGCCAAGAGGTATGTGGCCAATATAATACAATGACTGAAAAAAGTAACATGTGGCATAACATTCAATTCAATTTTGAACTGTAGTATCTTAACACATGCTAACTGAACCCCATGCGAGGCAATTTCCTGGGCCTTGCACACTTAGAATTTTAGTGGTAAAGATTGGCCTGTTGCGACATGCAGCCAGCACAATTTTGTGGGCAGACCCAGAACGATATTGTGTCACAGTTTCTTTGAAAAACAGCCTAGAGGCAAGACATTATTCTAGAAATCTAGGGCAGGTTCTGGCCAGAATTGCCCTATGTCCTCCCTAGCTGTTAGCAATGGTGGTCAGCCGTGGTCCACTGGGGGGTGTTGCGTAAAACAATGAACTGTTTGAACAAGTAGCCTGAAGTTCAGGTAAAGTGTTAAAAGTTCAACTCAAACAATTAAAAAAAACTTTTTAAAAACAATCCTTTTTAGTGCAGTAATTCAAAAATTTTTGTACCTTATAATGTGAATGCATAAGTTTCCACATCACATTTTGACTTGTGCATGCCATTTGTCAACTCTATCACTGATAAACCCATTCGGCCCTTTCAGAGTGAAGCCAAATGGAAGCAACTCGCTGAGCTAGCCACCAAGAAATGTAACTCAAAAGCTAGCCCAGAGTGTCTGCCACAAAGCCCAAGACTTCGGAGGCTTGCTTGCTTGCTGGCCAGGTGCTTGGCGACGCCGAGATGGAGGCAGCTGGTCGGACCACTGCGGATGAGAAGAGAAGAACAACGCTAGCTTCATGGCATTCTTTATGCAGGTGAAAGTCAGTAGAGCGTGGTTTGAACTGAAAGGTGTACTCGGAGCCCGATTTTGACCTGAAAATTATTTGTGTGTATTAATTAAAAAATAGTGCAGAGCAGAACTACAATATAGTTACCTAAAATGGTCAATTCCAAAGTTTAAGACGATATCTTTCTTCTATTTTGCCTTTGGACAGACAAGGTGTTTTAGATTTTACTGTGCTGAAAAGGCGGCTTCAGGAGGCTGCTTTCTTGCAAGAATGATACTTGGCATTCCAGGATATCTGAGTAGTACGTGTAGAGATCGGCAGAGTGGGTTTTAAGTCATCACTGCCGGTAGGCAATGTAAATTCTATCCTACTTCTAACGGCCCATATTCAAAAGAGCGCTACTTTGGGTTAGTTTAGCTGCCCAGATTCTGCAATAATGTGTCGCGATTATGCCCTAATGAGTAATGCAAGCGCTAATTCTTTTCAGGCGGTGTCGCCACCCTACGATAGGTGCGCACACGACCATTTAAGCAGCGGAGTGGACAGGGGCGCGGGGGTAAAGAGGGAAAACCCTATTAATTTTTACTCAGAGAATTGGGTGGGGGAGGCGTGCCTAGCGGGTTAGGGTGAGCTTGCCCTGCGCAACTAATTTACCATCAACAATTCCCTGGGTTTGAATCCCGGTGGGGTCATGGCCTTGCTGGGATTTATTCGGGGAGGGGTACTAAAATTCTGGATTTTGATCTGATACCAGCTATTGATTAATACAGAATTTTACAGCACTCCTCCTGGTTTTCCACTTGGGAATTGGGCCAAAATGGATCATGAAAGCATTACACGTCCTTCGGAGGGGACGTTAAGCTGTCGGTCACGTGTCAGAGAGTCACAACTGTTTCAAATGTGTACATCGCAGTCAGTGTTGTAGAATAAGAGTTAGGTGTGGGGAAACCCCTGGGACGGTCCCAATCCGCCCAGTCTCAAATAGCGGGACATGTTAGGAGCGTTCGTATAATGGATACACGCAGCCCCGTATCAGCACAGACTAGGTTGAACAAATCCTGACGCCACCACGGGCCATTTACACAAGGAGTTGTGGGCTACGAGCAAAACAAAGCCAGTTTTTTGGTTATTTTATTTGGGTTAATAGATAGAAATAAAGGGTTGCGATGTCCATGTTTGGCCGAATAATGTTGTCCTCGGCATTGGGGGGCTTATTATTTTTTTTTATTTTTTTTTTGGGCAAATAACTAATTGCAAATGCCTACTAATATGCAAAATATGGCGTAATCGCTTTTTGGAAACGGTACATCGATATGCAAAATTCCTGGAAAGCGCTGCATGAAAGACGATCAGGGTGCAACATCTTCTTGACAATTTGAAAGCGTTGAGATATATGCAAAGAGCTAGATAAAATAGTGCATAAGCTGTTAGTTAAAATGGACATCGGATATATACAAAACTCCTTAGCTATTTGAAAGGGGTGGTGAAGTGTCTCGGGAGGGGGTGAAAATGTCTCTGCGGAGGGGAGGGGTTGTGCTTCTGGGAGGGGTGTCTCTGGGAGGGGGAGGGTGTTCTCTGGGAGGGGGAGGGTGTCTCTGGGAGGGGGAGGGGTGGTGTCTCTGGGAGGGGGGAGGGGTTGTCTCTGGGAGGGGAGGGTTGTCTCTGGAGGGGGAGGGGTGTCTCTGGGAGGGGAGTGGGTGGTATCTGGGAGGGTGGAGTGGTGTCTCTGGGAGGGGGAGTGGTGTCTCTGGGAGGGGGAGTGGTGTATCTGGGGGGGAGGTGGTTTCTGGGAGGGGGAGGGTGTCTTGGTGAGGGGAGGGCAGGGAGTGTCTCTGGGAGGGGGAGTGGTGTCTCTGGGAGGGGGGGAATGGTGTATCTGGGGGGGGAGTGGTGTGTGAGGAGTGGTGTCTCTGGGAGGGGGAGGGGGTGTCTCTGGGAGGGGGGAGGGTGTCTCTGGTGAGGGGGATGGGTGTCTAGGAGAGGGGGAGGGTGTCCTCGGGGAGAGGACGAGTGTTCTCGGGGAGGGGTTGTCCGGGAGGGGGAGGGGTGTTTTCGTGGGGGGGTGGTGTCTCTGGGAGGGGGAGTGGTGTCTCTGGGAGGGGGAGTGGTGTCTCTGGGAGGGGGGATTGGGTCGCTGGGAGGGGGAGGTGTTGTCTATGGGGAGGGGGGGGGTGTGTCTCTGGAGGGGGGGGGAAGGGGTGTCTCGGAGAGGGGGAGGGGTGTCTCTGGGGAGGGAAGGAGTGTCTCCGGGGGAGGGTGTCCGGGGATGGGGAGGGGTGTCTCGGGGAGGGGTTGTCTCAGAGGGGTTTGTCTCGGGGAGGGGTGTCTCGGGGAGGGGGATGGGCGGCGGGGGTGATCTCGGGGAGGGGGGAGGGGTGGCTCGGGGGGAGGGGGAGGGTGAGGGGTGTCTTGGGGAGTGGATTGGTGTTGGGGAGGGGGATTGGTGTCTTGGGGAGGGGGATTGGGGTTGTCTTGGGAGAGGGAGGGGTTGGGTCTTGGGTAGGGGGGAGGGGTTGTCTTGGGCGGGGATGGGGTTGGGTTGGTCTCATGAAGGGTGAGGGGGTGTCTCATGATGGGTGAGGGTGGGTGTTGGGGAGGAGGAGGGATGGGGGTGGGGGGTGGGGTAAAAAAAAGGGAGGGGGGAGAGGGTGGGCTAGGGTGTTGGGGGAGGGGGGGGGACAGGCGAGGTTGCATATTGTAAACTTTCATAAATTGTAGTGCATTTAATCGCATGTAGTGATCGCAAACGTTTGGCGGGGACATATTGTCCGCATCACATTAAAAGTGAGTTCGCATTGTGGTAGTTTTTTGAAGAGCAGAAGTTGTATATTTAATAAAAATCTATAAACTAAGTACAAATTGCATCAGTATTTTGTATGTTTTTTCCATTTCATGTTGAAGGGACATGTTTTGACCCATAGCCTCATCTCCCCACCATGCTTTGGCCAAAAGAAGTTGAGATTTCAATATTATCTGGATGTGACTTAAAAGAATGTATAGATTGCATAATGGACTGTGTGCAGAGATTAAGAAAACAATATGACGGGGTAAGGGTAAGATGTTCATGTTATGCAAGAATACGTGTCCGCGGGCAAAGTAAATAACATGAATAAGGGGGCGAGGCGAAGCCGACTGAGGTGAAACCCATTTATTCGAGAATGTTTTACTGCTCAAATGAAATGAAATAATAACAGAAAAAAAATCATGTGTGCAATTTCGTAATAAAAAGTAAACAGCTGTTTACGTTTCTTTGCAGCGCGCGCCCTGTTTCATCCGCGTAAAGGTTAGCGAGGGCGCCATAGGATGGTGCTACGCGCCAAAAACAATGTTCGCTTGAATCACGCACTAGGGCGCCAATCGCGGACCAATATAGTAGGAAATAATGGGCAGTAAAAAAATAAACCAATCAAAGAGCGCGCTTTTGAATAATGGGCAGTAGAGGTGATAGAATTATGTTTTTAGGTCGTCCAAATGAAATCAGGAAAAAGCCTTATTTTTTATGGCAGCATGATTTGTGTGGGTCTGTTCCGTGGGGTGTGTGTGTGGTATAAATTCTGGTATTACCTATTGGCCGCACATCTTGATTGGTTGGGTCCATTAATCCAGGACGGAGAGCCAATCAGGGCAGGAATGCGTCGTCTCTCGCCCCTTCTTTTTACAATCCCACTTTTTAACCCTTCCCCCATCCATAGTTAAACCCGTAAATGCCGTTCCTGCCATGTGGCCCCCCACCCCCCCGCTGTCAGCGTCTTCTCACCCTCTAGTGGCCGTCCGTGCCTTCTGCCGCACCCCTGGGAGGGGGTTGGGGTGATGCATTTCGGAAAATGGTCGCCCATGCGTTGTGTTCCAAGGGTGTTGTTGTGAGAGAATGAGAGTGTATGAGAAGGTTTACAAGTCAAACTAGACATGTTAAGGATCAGTAAGCAGGCCATCCCTGGTCAGGATATAAAAGAAATGTAAATTTTGCAAGTCTTGAACAAGATTGCAGCCGATTTTGAGGGAAAAAAACAATGTGTGGTCGTGTGTACTTGAAAAGAGGTTTGAGTTGCAAGCTGCCTTCTTTGTGACGGACCTTCACCAATTTTTGAATCACCTGCTCTTATTTGTATATTATATTCTGTGTGTTCTCCAGAATTGTACAAGCATGGAAGAAAGCTTAGGAAGCGGAGTGTCAACAAAAGAAAAAAAGAAGATGGGCAGATGCTCTAGCTGATCCCACACAATATGAGATTGTTTGTTGGTCTCAAGGAGGCTTCAAGGGCAGGAAAAGTATCGTGAGGTAAGGAGCAAGTAAGAACCATTCCAGCATAAAGCCTAACATCAGTGCCAGTAAGTGTGATATTTTGTTGACATTTCTGATTACTTAAAGGCCCAGGCCATAATGGGTGGTTATGCTTGTAAAGGTAGGGCATTTTCAAAGTTGTCAACCCTTGCCCCAGATTTGGAACTGAGCAAAAAAGAAAAAAGGTCCTGTAATAAAAAATGACATTTGTCTCAATATTCATTACCATCTCGGTTGTGATACAGAGAATACGCCCTCGCCACGAGACCAATATCGGCTTGTCCTCGACATTGCCCAATAGTTAAAGTAGGCTGAGTCAATTATTTCTAGATTATGTATATCAGGCTTCCGAGTGGTGCAAATAATCTGTATTGTACGAGGGTTTCGGGTTAAAGTCCCGGTGTAATACGCAATATTATTTTTGAATATTGTATAGCATCCGGGGCACTTTTACTGACTGGTTGACTTTTGAACTACCAAAACTGTTGAACTCAATGTTTGGTTTGAGTCAGCCTGGATATTTAAAAGGAATAATCAAATATTGAAAGCTTTCTAGTATGATACAAGAATGATATTGCACTCGCTAGAAAAATATTGTACTCATTTTCGACTCGTACAATATTTTTTAGCTCCTGCAAAGGGTGGCATCATCTGCCCTTGTCAAACTGAGTTCTTCAGAGCCTTGTTCTAGACTGTGCCACTTGGGAAAAATATTAATCCCCACCAAATTTAAAACTGGATCGGAAGTCTTCTTCTGGGGTCCACAGGGAGATCTAGTTTGGACGGGATCTCATAGCAAGAAGCACAATTTACCAAAAGGCAGCCTTTTTATCTTTCCAGTTATAACACACTAAAAAATCAAAGCGGCCTGCTTGTTTTTTGTATCTAAATACATCTAAAAACAGTTGAAAGTGGACATGTATTTTGGGTTTTTATTTCACATTTTAGTGATTGCCAAGTGTTTTACAAAAAACTATTGACTTAAAAATTAAATAGCTGCCATAGGTATCAACATATATTTTAATACATTTGCTGTAAACTAATGCAATTTACGTTTTAAATACAAGTCAGTACAACATCTTCCGTGCTATACTAGGTTTATGTAGAAGCCTTTTTACGTAATTAGTAACATGAACAACATGGTCTGTCATATAATAGCTTGTGCATGCTCAAATAATCCAGTTCAACCGCTACAGTTCTCCACAAAGGTTCCATAACATTTATATTTTGGACAAAGGTTGCGTTTTCGCAGCGTTTGGCTTGTTTCTGTTCTGTCTTGCTCCACAACCTGTAAGATGTTTTTGATAGTGTTATCAGTTCGAGGATGCTGATAAGAAATCTGAAATGAGCTTGACACCACGTCTGCAGCATCATTTACCACATTGATGGCGTTCGGAAACATGACTACCGAGGGTCGGAAAGCTGTGGGATTGAGGCAGGCGAGTAGTGTCAACATGGTCTGCAAGACATCCGTATATCAAGCTTGCAAGTGAGGCAGGTGAACCACTTTTCTCTCTCGAGTACTGCTGCTAAGGGTGCAGCCAGTGTTGTTGCTTCAGTTGATCGGGCTGGAAACAATGGTTTTTTAAAACTGTGCCATAGCGATTGCTTGGAGGATCACTTCAATATTCTGGTTGACTGCTAGTAAAAAAGAGTGTAGAGCCAGATGCTTGTTTCTCTGCTGCCGGCACCTTCTCACTGAAGAGTGCAAGTGGGATTCATTTTTCCTCTGTGAGATACCACAAATGACGCTTCATGGCTTGTGACAGTGTTGCAGATAATTTACTAGAATGCACAGCGGGTACAATAGCAACTGCTGTACAGTTCAAGTCGTTCCATGGTGGGCATCAACAGCAACGCTACATGTCAACCACCTGGACTGTTAATGGTGGTGGCAAAGGTAACAAAATGCCTTATCTTAGGAAGTGGTGCTTGGTGGTGATGGTACATGTGTGGAAGTTGCTGAATGTGCCTGAATAAGAGAGCATCTTAATGCTGTCTGTCAAATTTTGCCATCCATCTGGCCTTATGAAGTGCTCCTGGTTGTTTGAAAGTGATGGATGTCGGAACACCAAAGGAAGACATACAGAGGCTCAGTTGAAAAGTCGCGATAATCATCTCGTACAAGACCACTTTAGGACTCAGGACATTTTCAGGCATCATCTTTGAATGCTGCAGTTTGCAGTAATGTTTGTTTTGTTTCACTAAACTCAGAGAGGTCTCTAATGGCTGCAGAGGGCTGATTAATGTTCTGTGGCACCAGGTTGAAATTTGACACGAAAAAAATCTCGTAAGACGGTGATATCAGGTGAACTTGGAAGCCTCTTATTCTAAGATCAGTTGAAGACTTGTGGCGTATTACCTCTCCAACATGATTCTACACCCAGACCACAGAGAGATTTACCTAGGCTTGTTCTGTAGTGCCAATACACAGCAGTCAAATGGCCATGGTTGATGCCAGTTGGTCAAAACACATGGTGATGTTGTCATGCATTTCCAAGAGCGAAGCAAGTCGAGAGAAATTCGAGATAATATCACCAGATTTCCGAAGTCAGGTTCAAGGTTTGCACCGGGTACACCAAGCAGTTTAACATCTAGCAGTGCCCACCAAGAACGCTAGTCGCTCTTCCTTTTCATTTGGAGTTGAAATGGATGGCATGAGTTAGAGTCCCAGTGAGTGAAAGCTAGCTTCGGTGGATTCCCGACTCATTGGTGTAGTTGCATGTCTTTTACCACACTCCTTCTAGATTTGTCTGCAGTGGAATGGGGTGGCAACTTTGGAAGTGTCTCCACCAGCTTCTTCAATTAGGTGCTCTACGTAAAGGCAGCTGGTGTGGCGTCATTTTCTGACGTGTGCCAAGTGAACAAGATTTGGTGAAGATAGAAGGTTCTGCGGATTGACGACTGATGTTCCTGTTCGCTAATGTACGACGATGACTTCTTGGAGTATCTGCATCACATTCTCAAAAATTCGCTACCAGATGTTTCTCCATTGCTAGGGCTGTCTTCACTGGAACTACGTGATTGAAAACTAGTCGAGATTCATACCATTGTTGTTGAGCCTGTCTTTCTTCTTGCTTCAGCAGCTGCACGTTCTGCTATTCGTCTTGTCTGTGCTGCTAGCACGGGGTCACTGCAACCAAATGTGGCAGGACCGTCCATCTTCATGGACTCCAAAAACAGACGGATCTTCTGGTTTGTACAAGTTCATCAACATTTAGTGGCCCAATTTCAAACAGTTTTTGTTCAGCCGACTTTCTTCCGGTTGCAATTTGTCACAGGTGGCTGGTGTTGTTCTGCGGGAAATTGGAAGAAATGGCTCGATCCTTGCATTGGCATCTGCAAGCTGTACAAATTTTGTTAATTGCCTTGGTTCTGCCATCATGGGGATATGTGCTTTGTTATAAAATTCAGCAAACTGGTGAATAATCAAGCGTTGCTAGTCTCATATTTGGTTGTCTTGAGGCTAATCCTGGCTCGGCTGGTGAAATAGGTAGCATCTAGAAACAGGCTTGCAGGTTGGAAGCGTGGTGATCCTGTGGATTACTGAGTTAGCAGTGTAATTCCTTTGCCAAGCCCCCCCCAAATATTTCGAGCTTTGTCTTGGTTTTTACAGGCTTGTCTTGACAATCCGTTTGTTTGTTCAGCAGCTTTATGTTCCAAATCAGGATCAGTTGCAGATTATGACACTGCACTAGTTGAACTTTCATCAGCCATTGTATTCTCCTGAACACTATACAAGGTGATAAAATCAAATTATAAAGATGTGCTCAAGCAATGGTTTGGGGAAATTCCAGCTTTTCAGTATGATGGGTGCCCTTATTATGTTAGAGAACATTTAATTCCTGTTTGGGAACCCATATTTATGCAAATTGCTGTTATAAATAGCACATTGGTAAAAACCCACTTTTCAACAATTGACATACTACATAAATAGACTGTTTACTATCCTTCAAAATAAAGCACACGTACTGGAGGAAGCCGCATGATAGCATTAAGCACACAAATTTCATATGGCAGCTTATTATTTATAACTTTATGTAGGTTTTTAAAGCTGCCATTGGTTTAGATTCTATTGTCTTTTAGCAAGAACAAAAATAATAGTTCTGATGCCACATAGTTAAAAACGGGTTGGAAACTAAGGCCAGTCTATTTATTTTCTAATGTATTTGTGTTGTAATTGTATGCTGCCCTAGGCTTTGGGCATTCTGCTATTGTTGCAGCATGTGAACACTTTGTGCTCCCGGTGGACCCAGAAGACCTCCGATTTATTTAAATTTGGTGGGTTAAATTTTACCAAGTGGCACAATCTGAACCAAGGTTGAAGAAAATCGGGTGACAAAAGGGGGGGATGATGCACCCTATGTGCAATATTATTCTTTGTTCAGTATCCAAACCCATTCAATATTATATAATATCAACCAGCAACCTCAGCCATCCAAATATATAAATATCGCCTGAGCCTAGAATTAAATTTTGGAGCAAAGAAAGTAGAAATGAGCTTGTTATTTTTGGTTATCACCCCAAAAAGCCATACAATATTATTTATTATTAGGTAAGAAGAAATCTGAACTTCACAAAATAGTTTACAAACGCCTTCAAACTAATAAAAATACAGTATTTGCTGACGAGTTGACCAATAGTTTTAGTATTGTGCAGGTAGGGTGGTACGCGCTTCTCGCACTGCAGTATTTGCACACATGGCAGCTTCAGACTGTAGAATAATATATTTTGTTATATATAGGCCAAGTCTTAGACATCCTCATCACTTTCGGCTATTTTATACATCTATATGCGGATGTGAGTAGTGTTGTTGGGGTAGGTCTAATATTTGTTTTTATAATTATCAATCTTGCAACCCCAGAGCACAAGTGAAAGAATGTGTTGGAGGAGGATGCAACAAAGCCATTGATGGGGCTTCCTCTACTGAGGTAAGAAACTATGTCATGCTCAAATGAAATGTTCCAAAAAATACCCAAATTATTTATAAGCTTTGAACATAAATGAAGTTTTATTGAGAGGATCACCACAAAATGCCACATGATTTGGGAGCATGAATCAGGGTCAAGATCGTTGGTGCCAGTGGCGGCACTTGGGGGGAAATTTCATGACCCCCCACCACCCACCCCGGCCAGAAGAAATATGGACAAGTATTTTTTCCATAAAATCACTCGATTTAGGCTAAAATCACAAATTCTTGCAAAAATCAGCAAATGGGACCAAAATGTCATTTAAAATCTCAAAATTGTTTTTGCACCCCAAAATATATATTTCACTCCCCCCCAGTAAAAGAAGTCTGGCGCCGCCACTGTTTGGGACCCCTCTATAATGAGCTGCAACCAGAAGTCCAAACATTTATGGTTTGGGGGTTTACCAGGTTTACCCTAAGGTCTTAATCTCCGGTATTGACAGCTTGCACAGTGAGGAGGTATCCACATCACGATACCAAGTAAGCCCTAAAAAATATGTTTGTTTGCCGTAGCAGAGAGGAAAATATAGTCGGTCGGTTGGTAGATTTTTTTTTTAAAGATGAACTTAAACACTGCGTTACTTCTAAATGAATACAACATATTTTCATGACATAGCACGACTTTTATTGTGTCAAGAGGGCACATAGGCATTGCTTTGGTAGTGTGTTCTGTGTGCTGTGTGTGTATGTGGTCAAAATGTTACCCTAAACATAATGCCCGCTGTTTCCACATAAGGTATGGTCATGGATAGTGCCCAAAGTTACATGCTCATTGAGTAGATCAAAAGGTCATCTAGAGGTCATTTCCCCAAAATGGTCAGAATTATAAAATTGCCTTGGTGTATCCACATATGTTGATCAATTTTCACAACACTAAGATGGCCCTGGGGTATGTCCCGAACGGTGATGATCTTATGACGTTGGTGACCTCCATGTGGCCTTTCAGTCCCGAAAAAGGTCAGAATTATCAAATTGCTTGGTGTATCCGACATATTTCTTTCTAGGGTCGGTCAGGTTATGCCAAAATACTTTTTTTGCTATTTATGTATTTATAAAAAAAATACTAAACCAAATGAAAAAACATAGGCAGTAGGGCCGAGGGGGTGGACTACTGCTTAAATTACTTGATTGAAGTCCGTATGATGGAATGTTTTATATCAGTAAAGGTGGATGGAAAGTGCACTCAAAAGCAGCCTATGAAACCCCTTTAAAAGCTATGATCAATTGTCGTTGAATCATAGGCCACAACACGAGATAGCCCTCAAAGTAATAGTAGTAAATCCAAACTTTTAACATCAGGTTTTGTCTCCATGAACCCCTAAGTCCACTTACCCGATTCAGTACATCCGCTCTTCAACCCAATCCCCCTACTAAGCCTCTCCACCTTCTCTTCAGTGTCGTCTTTTGTGTCCCTTCCTCATAGAATGACCCCACCCAATCTCAAGGGGACCCGGTCTTAAAAACATGCTCTCATCCTCCTCAGAACAGCCCATAACCAATGTACACCATTCACTTACCGGACCAGTCAATACTGCTTCCAAACAAAACTGCATAAGTCCTTAGTCGTCTTCCTATCCATCAACTTCAAACCAAGCTCTGAGTAACCGATCAAAAGAGTGCTTCTAGATCTCATGTCAACCATCCACCATTTTCAATATGCTCATCCACATGATCATACCCTCTTGTCAGGTGGTTTCTTAAGGGGGTGTGGGGTGTTGCACACCCAATAAAAGATTCTGGCAGCAAAATATGTAGACTTGGTGGAAAAAATCAGTATTAACCCTATCACTACTAGAACTCGAAGAGCTGAGGTTGGGAAAAATGCACTAAGTCCAAAAAAGATGTGATGACGTCCTGGTACCAACACTCTATAGGCACGAAATCGTGGCGGGCCAGCGACCCCTCGTGGCTGCCATCCCTGCTCATGGGAATGGTGTGCGCCGGAGCCCCGGGGGTTCGATCCCACCACGACGTATGGTTTCGTTTAGCTTCATCCCTTTACCCCTCCCTTCCTCTCTGGAAATGGCTAGAAACCAAAAGGAACGTTAGGGTTAATGTAAAATAGAATTTCGCGGTTCCGGCCTTCACACACTAGCTATATTCAAAGAATGTGGGCGCTCCATCAAAAACTTAACATGTAGTAACATACAAAACATAACTATGACAACCGCACAACACACACACGGATTGCTTAAGTGTCTCCTCCATCTATGCATGAGTGGACCCACAAAAAAGATGGAGGTTGGTTTAATATGTGGGATGAAGAATTATTTATGATTTTGACAGATATATTGCTTTAGATTCTTAATATGCAAGGTATGCTGAACTGGTTATTGTGTTAGTGCCTTGAAAAGTTGTCTCGTTTAGACCCCACCACCCCACAGGGCCGTAGCCAGCCTGGTGGTTCCGAGGGGGCAATTTCCCGGTAGGTCAACAAATGTCCCGATCACAGGGCCAAACATAACCCGGTCGTAGGCACAAGAGTCCGCAAAAGGCCTGATTTAACACTAATATCTGTTTTTTACTTCCCGATTTCACCTCAAAAAGATTTTCAGGGGGGGCATTCTGCTCCCGCACCTGGCTTGCACTGCCCCACCCAACTCCCACCCAACCCCACCCCCACCGTCAGATTTTCTAAAAAAAACCGACGGTAAAAAAATAGAAGTTTTACATTCAATATTGTGTCAGCAAATTGACATTTGCCATCCAAACCCCTCCCCCCCCCCCCCATCTTAAAATGGTCATGGATGCCCCCTGCCCCAAGTACCGCAATCATGAAAGGTGATTCTGATTTTGGCACTGGGTGTAAAGCTTTATGTCAAAATTTCCCCATGCTGCAAAGGATTTAATTGAGACTGTTTGTTTGTCCACAAACGTGTGAATTTCTCACTTTAGTATAGGAGCAAATACGAAATTCAGCCTATGTTTTCTATGAACTCTAAGCGATAAAATCACGTGTTTGTCATTTTTACAGTTATTCTGTAACAATAAAAGGTAGGGATCCATTGATGCAACTAATCTATATGAAATCATGACAGGTCACGAAGAAAATAGGATGCTTGAAATCTATCGTTGCACCTTAAAAAAGTGCTTTTAGATAGATAGATAGATAGGTTGATAGATAGGCATTAGCAGGTAGTGTCAAGGGGTTAAGGAATGTAAGGGGCTTATCTTTCAAAAACACAAATCAAGAAGAAAAGTAAAATAATAAAGCCAGTGGAAAACAATGGACTCAAGTTATTGCGCTCTTGTTATCTAGGAAGTATCAAGTGGGGTGTTTATGTTATGAATAGACAAGTCTAAAAAGTGCTAAACCATGAAATGTTTTCAAAATCAGTTGACCTTAAAATGTCAGCAGTATTTGGAAATTGTGGCTTCGTTTTGAAAGGTTGGTATTTGCTTTGGGTATCATTGATTAACTTCAAGAGGTTTTTAGAGGTCTTTTTAGATGTATTTTGCAACCTACAAGCGAGTGGTGGCTGAAAGTGGTTTTAGAGGGTACATTTTAAAAATGTTCGGAGATAGCTAGCATTTTGAGGATAGGTTAGGGATTTGAGGTTAGCTTAGTGTTTTGAGGTAAGATGAGGTTTTCTGGAATGCTTAGTTTTGGGGAGTAGATTGAGGTTTCAGGGAAAGATTAGAGTTAAATTAGAGATAAATAGGTTCAGGGAAGAATAGTTTTGGGGATAGTGCATATTTAACTTGCCATTTAGTATTCTAGATTACATGTAATAGTGATCATGAACAGTTGCTTCATTGAAATTAACGAGTCTGCAGATAGATTAGCCTAGACCTCCAGGGGACTGTGAACTATGAGCCATCAGCGCCAGAACTGGCCTATAGGAACATCAATTAACCTGTACCTCTTTATTCAAAAACACTTCACTATTGCATGAAATTGTTAGTACAAGTCAAAACCAGATTGTATTAAAAATATCATTAGTATCTTTTATTTTTAGAGCAAACTTAGAAGTTTGGTGACACAATTTTGACAACTGTTTATAAGTAGGGACATGCAAAAGAGCTATTACCTCTGCCAAAAATCAAAAACACCCATTGCGGGAATCTGCAGATAGACTACAAAGGGTATAATTTGTATGTTATCGCGCCATGT
>JAMKCH010082573.1:0-12566 GCA_023653785.1 Ophioderma brevispina | reverse complement strand
GGAGAAATGGGCACACTGTTGTAACTTTTCTAGTTACAAAATCTAACCTTGAAAAAATGTAATATGGCCGCCAAACGGACTCCGTGGGACAATATTGATTTTGGTAACATCCAACAACATTTTTAAGGAGATGTCCGTACCGATTCTAAAACATCATGTTAGAATTTTAGTTTAAGGGTTGGCATGGGAAACCATATATCTGCTAGACTAAATAAAATAAGAACATGCTGCCAGAATCAAAAAAAAAAAAAAACTGAAAATTGCAGGAAGGATTATTTCGAACTCTCGAACTAGACATAAAAATAATAGAAGTCATGGCGATTGTATTCTTATCCAGTGCCCATTGAATACTTGGATCTAAATATCACTTGAATCATAACTAATACTGTAAAAAAAACCCTTATTTTCGTGAAGGAATTTAATTTGTTTAGAATTAATTCCAAAATTAATAATTTTTTACTTTTTTTATTCATTTTAGTTTTTTAATTTTTTAAATCGTGACAATATCGGCTTCTCGGCCAAATTCGCGAAATAAAGTACACGCGAAATTAAAATGTTTTACCGTAACTAATAACTGGTGATCACCACCGGGTTTCGCGATTCTCAGGTTTCCCGTGGGTTCGTCGACTAATGCATTCATGGTTACTCCAACTGTGCAGACAGCAACAATTGACCGACCCCGTCTACCAGTTTTCGTCAGGATACACCAACGTTTACTCCATTTGACCTCCTTGGATGCCTGATGACACCTGATGACCTTGTCGTGACCATTGAAAATTTTCGACATCAAACACTCAAACCCCCCCTCAAGTTTCATGGTCCCTTACAACCGTTTACCACATTGCCTCAGTTTTGACCCCTGTATGACCCTTTGACCTTGGGCATTGTTCTGCATTTAGATCATGGTCTTCTGACCAAGTTTGTGTCCCAGGACTTCTCTTTGGAAATTGACCCCTAGATGCAACTCCTGATTGACCCGTGTCTGACCTTTGATCTTGTATGTGGTTTGTTGGGGATCCTGCAATGTTCCACATGGATTTGTTTTGGAAGGGTTATTATTATTCCAAAATTTAGGGTTGGGTAAAAGAATAAAATCACTTTTTAATTAATTTGTAATGTAATTTGTAACTATGTGTCTGTCTGATTAAACGCATATTTTCTTCATTTGGTTGGGCAAGATATCAATGCCCCTCCATGTCTGCATTCCAAAGTTTTTTGGAATTAAGGTTTTATTTGGAATTTTGAACTTAGTTTAGCTTAGAAGAGCCCTATCTACTGACAGGGTGACATACACACACATAAATTTCCACTTAATGTAACAGCTAAAATGAGCTAGGTATCACTGGAAGGAAAGTTTATCTCATGTGGTTTTTCTAGATCAGAATTTAATGAGGAATAAAAAATATGTTAGGTACTAGCCCGAATCCTGAACGCAGTCCTCAATATAGGGGTATATTTCCTCGGGGGGTCAAAAAATTAAGAAATCCTTATTAGGCGCCGAAAAAAGAAACCCTGTATTACGGGCGAGCGGACCTTCGAGTAGGTTCGGGGTCGGTCGGGCGATTTTTTTTTCTTTTTTTCTTTTTTTTTTTGTTCCTTTCTGGAATTCAAAATTTGGCCAAATCGCCCAAAATTGAAAATCAAAAGAAAAAATAAAACATTGTTTACAAAAATGTTTCTAAAATATCTTTGGCCAAATCGATAATTTTAGGCTAAAAACAAAAGGCTGATTTTACATGATTTTTTTTGGAAAAACAAAAAAAAAAAGCTGCAAAACTAAGTAGGGTCGGTCGTGCCCGTAACCAGGGTTTTTTCTTTTCATCGCCTTATGGTAATAATGAAGCCAACTAAGATATCTGGACCATTTAGTGACCTAAGAATAACTTATTCAGGTATTTAAGTAATAATAAAATTCTGATCTAGAAAAAACCATGAGATACCTTCCCTTCCCACTGAAAGTGTATTTTCCTGTTAGGCACATATAAGTTGTATATTGAAGTGTACCCCCTCATGGTTCCACCCAAAAAGACTGCATTTTGCACCTCACCAGACCTCCACGGATAACTCTACTATCCTGAAACTTCTGTTCTTGAATTGAACAAATAAACTTCTAATTTGGTAAAATTTTTTTGTATGAACTCTCCTCAAAAAACCTTTGGAAATTTTGTCAGACATGTATTTCTCATTTAAATTGACATTTTAATTACACTCTTCTCTTTGCATATCATTGCAAAGCTTCATGTTGCCTCTGTAAAATGGACCCCAAAATCATAAAGAATTGATTTCTTCATGCTTATTGCACTCCTATTGAATACTGGTAGGTCTCAAAAAGAAAGTGGCCAAAATTCAATACCTCAGTTTAAGAAGGAGTTACATCATTTTTACATAGCTTGAGAGGATTATGTTTTGCTTTGAACCCGGTCTTTGAATAGGAAATGGGGTCAAAGAGTGGTCATTCAGGATCTCATCATGCCACGAGTATAGATTGCAGAAGGCTCGTGCCATGGGCAAATTGAAGCTGGCATAAGTCCCAGAATCAAGTTGTAAGGCCACTTTGGGGTAAACCCCTAGTACGGTATCAATTCCGTGCAAACTTGGTAATGTGAAGGTTAGACCCATTGAAGCGGTTGTCCCGGCGACGACACCCACCCCAGAAAGACAGGTTTTATTACTCGTCTACTCTCTGCTCTTAGGAATTGGAAGAATTGTGCTTCCAGAAATGTTGACAGGCACGGTTTGTTGTGCAGTATCCACGTCCAATCTGAGAACATGGTAACTTGCTAAGAACCGCAATGACAGCACCTTCCCATCAGGGCCCGGTTAAGGTTGGTGTCGGCAACACCGGTAATGGAATTTAAACATGGGACAGAAATTCTGTTTCAATGAATGCATATTTTGTCTTCGGAAGTTTTGATGGTAGAGTTGTGAGTTTTGGGCCTTCCCTTTTGCATTGGAAGAGCGACAGCTTTTTGTGGAGGCAGCCCTGATAACTTGGAAGACAAGACCTTGTTGTTAGTAAAGGCAACAATGCTGTCGTTTTCGCGAACCATTTTTCTAAGGCTGTTGTTATTCTGATGTCCTTAATCTGGGACGATCTGCAGTACCCGAGACCGATACTAATGCCCGTCCGTATCATGCTAGGATCGTCAATGAGTAAAGTGGAATGAAAGGGTTAAAAAAAAAAATCAGTAGCCTGCCATCAGCAAAAAACTCATCAAATTGGGCAAATTCCGTTTAACCTAATCTCTTAATTTAAGCAACTCTAAATTGAGATACAGGGACTGAAATTCCGGCACTTTCCTTTCAGACCTACCAGTCTTTTTCAAAGATGGGAATGGCACTCAACAGAGTGAAGAAATCAATTATCATTTTGGTGTCGTTGTACAGAGGAATAACTAGCTGTTCACTGATATGCAATAGAGTGTACTAACATTTCAAATTAAATGAGAAATACGATGTCTGGAAAAAATTGTCAGTGTAATTTTTTTCTTAATAAGGGGGTATTAGGGGCCCTACAACCTATTTACCTTCGTATCATTACTCATCAAGTACATTATACTTACAAACCCGAATAAGCTGAATTCTTAGGTACTACACGGACAGTTATATCTTTTTTTTTTTTTTACCTAATTGGTACTGGCGCGGGGGGAAACACAAAATAGTTTACCATATATTTTATATATATCAGTTATATATAGATATATATATATATATAATATATATATATTATGTATATAATATATATATTATAAAGTATATATATTATAATCGTCGCTGGGCGGGAAACACCTCATATGTGCATGACTTTAAAAGCACAAAACCTCACATGTAGTAAAACGGTACATCGGGCAAAACCTCATATGTAACCATTTTAGAGGACACCAAAAACTGAAATTTGCTGTTATGCCATGCACACCTAGAAAGGTTTTTTTTCTAAATAGATTTAGGTAAATATTTTACGTAGATTCTGAAATAAGTGGCCATATGATTTACTATCCTATTTGGCATGAACTTCAAGCTAGAACCCCCCTGCAGTCGTAAAAGGGCGCTAAAAGGGGCAACTCGTCTGTTATTTGAACAGACGGGTTGTATTTAATTAGGATTATCTTATAAATGTGTAATGATTTTTGACTGTGTACTTGTATTATTAAGATTCTGTTGTATTACTCGTGTAGTACATGTAGCTTAAAATCAATTACATACGAAACAACAATTTATCAATTACATTTGTACATATTAGCCCCTATTTATTTTTTTTGTAATAGTAAATAGTAGCATGTATTAGGGTTTTCTACTGCGAATTTTAATGTAATTTTAAAATATCAGTTTGGGCATAATGCCCAAGTGTATTTGAGCCATTTTATAAATGTACATGTATGAGACAATCTATTTTGTCTGTAAAGGGGATCTCATGTTTGCATTTCTGATGTGATTGTCGATATCTTATTTGAAGTTGAGTTTTTGCATTGGTACATGGATGAGTTATGACTTTGTCATTGGTCTATGATGTGTATCGTTATAAATTTTATCAGTATAATCTTTTGAACTTGTTTTTATTTGATGCATGTTTTCTAATTGTATCTTTGCAATTAGTTTGTTTATCTGTTTTTATACATGGATGTGATACTCTGCTTCATCACTGTATGATGTGTATCCTTTTGTAATGTTAATTGTATTTTAATTGAAATGAAGTTTTATATTGCTTGGTTTTTTTTATCTTTAATGTTAAAATGACAAATGTCATGACACTAATCTTCAACACATTGTGTTGATTGTCGTTAAATTTTAATACTCACTCACTCACATCAAGCTAGAACCCGATGTGCCAAAATGCACATCGAGGTTTTTAGCACTGGGGCCCATTTTACATATGAGGTTTTGGCATTTGAACTCTGGATTTCATATGAGGTTTTTTCCCGCCCAGCTACGATATATATATGTGTCCCAGGGTGACTATAATATATATATATATCTATATAATATATAATATATATATATATATTAATTTTTTTAATTTTTTTAATTTTTTTATATATATATTAGATAATACATACTTTGCTTTCAATTCCTTTTCATGTTACTAAAAACTGGTATTTTACCAAGTAATTTTATGTTTTGTTAAATAATCCATTTTAATCCACATAATTATAGTATTTAAGGCTATATTTTTGGCGTATTGGAAGAACCAAAGATAATCTTTTCTTTATTAAGACTAAAGATAACCGACATGTAATTAAAACTTTGAAATCATTCCAAACTTTCTCCACCTTTTTTGATCAATTAAAGAATGTTGTATAGTCCTCCTCAGCTTTTTTACCGAAATCACATAGTTATTTTCAGACATATCATAATAAAAAGAGATGAGTTTTGGTCCCCCCAACATTAATATTTGCAATGCTGATTGAAACCCTTAATTTTGTGTCGGAAAGTCTTAAAAGGAGCTCGTATTCCAACCATCTTTCCATCGGATCAAAATTAATCATTTTAGCTCCCATTTTGTTTTTTTAGTTAGGTTATTCTTCTACATTTTGATGAATAATAGTCGAATAAATCTTTTGGCATCCTTTTTTTATCATTTAATATTATATTTCAGCCATGAAAGGGCGAAACGGATATTGTAAATGCTCATCTATGTCCGATTTTTTCGGTAAGTTATCGAAAATATTTTTAATTGATTTGGCTATATTTTCAAAAATTACAAAATCATTGGGTGTTAACGTTTCGAACAAACTATTCTTGTCACCCTTTCACCGTTTACATATAGGAAACATTAATAAAAAGAATGCCTTTTTTCGTCCCATGCTTTAAATAAATTGTTTGTTATCTATTTTTATATCAGCATTTCTCCATATCAACTGGTTGTAGCATCTCGTACAACTATCAATTTAAGCCCTATGTTTAAACCAAGCCAAGCATTAAGCACGTCTTCCAAAGCTTTGCTGTTGGCCCGAGGCTTTTATCTTAGGTAGCTTTCCCGTACAAATACCATTCATATTACCGGTATTAGTTATCCGCCGTGCACTTCTGGAATATTCAAGTACATTTATTATCTAGTGTATTATTTAAAATACGTCGATCCATGTAATTTTTTAAAGAAGCAAAAAGCTTGTACATATTTTCCATTTGCTTACGCTTTATTTTATCATTTTTGATTTCCAAATAAATTTCATTAGCTTGTTTGTTCTCGCAAGAGAACATCCGACGGGGCAGTCCGGAAGAGAGAGTACTTAATGATTACATTGTGGAAGGAATAAGAACTTTACTACTGTAATCTTCCCAATCACAGTTATATTTCTTTTTTTGCCAATATTTCATTTGCTTTTTAGCTGTTTCTTATTTGTCTCATATGTACCATATATAGTAGATTTCTGTAATTTTTGACCCCCCCGCCGGGGAAATAACCATCCTATAGAGCAGGATTCGTTTCAGGACTCGGCTTTTTTTCCTAACATAGCCTTATCCTCATAAAATTTGATCTAGAACAACCAATGAATAAACTTCCTTCCAGGTGATACCTAGCTCCTTTTTAGCCTGGACTACATATATTTTCACAATTATGAGAATTAGAAAAACAAGCATGTGGACAACGCATTTTGATTCTAAAAAAATTGAAGCTTTTGACTTTTAAGAAAAACTAAGACAATTTCTGCCGGTAAGTTGGGCCTCCTCTCCACCCCCAGCTGTTCCAGAAGCTGACAAACCTTACCCAATCGGGACGAGCACCTTTCAGCCATGTATTGCGCACAAAAAAAATTAAAAACTATAAACTATCCACCAAAGACTTTGTGTCCAACGATTTGACAATCTTTATTGACCTTTTTGTACATGTATGAAAGAACATACGAACTATTTTAATCTTTAGCTATAAAAGTTGTAATATTGTCGCACTCTAATGTTGATTGATTTTAACCTTGGTTCTTCAGAGAGGGTAATACATAGTTTCTGTTTACAAGTCAGAACAAGAGATAAACTGCCTTGGGCTCTTGTAACTCCATACAGAGAGGAGTAGTGCCCAAATAAGAAATCAGCCTTCTCTCAGCCGGTACTTCAATGTCCAGCTGTTGCTCTGATGATGTTATGGAACGATCAATGTGGTAAACCAACAAAAAGTACAAGTTTAAACATTTTTGCATCTTGCCAATCACCAAAAATAACTAAAAGCAGCGGTGAAAACAGTTTATGGGCCACAACAGCAGTTAACACTTAATTTCACCGGAATAGCATTTGACATAATGAAAAAAGTTGATCATTTTGGTGGCCGTGTGTTTTTTTCATCATATGAGTTAAATTGTGTTTAGAGTATTCAAGAATTTATGATAATGGGGTTTTTCATTTTGGTCAACAATTTTGAAAAAACTTCGGTAATTAGATTCTCATACCTTAACCACTGTTAACTTGAACACCTGATGGCTCCATGAATAGATTTATTATTTTTTTTCTGATTCATACATTCCAACACTGAAATTCGATTTTAATTGCTGTCATTTGACCAACAACTACCCTGGGCTCCGTCCTGATTCACCTTAAAAGTATAGGATAGCGGGCAAGATCTCATAGCGTTTACAAAGGTGACGCACCCCTAACAGTAACATAAAATTATTAAAATCAGTTCTACACGTGATCTAGTTATGTGCCATTGTCTTAAATGAAGTAAATGTCATCTCCTTTTTTCCCTGAATATAAGTGACCAAAGGATGTACATCAACGTTCCATTGACTCCAAGCAAATAATGTGCTATTGATAAAGGAATCCGCCCGTTATGAAATCGACAAGAAAAACTTCAGATTCTCTGGGACCGCAAAACCATTGTTATTGTCCATGACGTTAAAAGCTTTTGAATTGGTTTTTCACCCCGATTTAGATTGAGTCACAGCCTCATTCACGAAGAAAATAAAACTCAAACTTCTGCTGGGAGATTCACTAACTTTTTGATCGTCTATTTTATCATTTATTCAAGAAAGAAACGAAGATAGCAAAAATCATGAAAGAATGTTGATTGGCAAGCTATGACTAACATCTTGGTGCAGAACCAACACCACATTACTTAATCATATTAATATAGGACCTCTTTTCTATTCATTCAAAGTTTTTCGGCACCGGGTCACCTGCATTTCATATAATTGAAGGATTTTCGATTTCTGCTATGAACACCATCAATTGTCATAGAATTTGGGTTACGCAGCAATTTACGGGTTTTTGGTTCTGCACCAAGATGTTAGGTCACATGTTTGCCAAATCATTTTTTTCTCATGATCTTTGTTTCACACTCGTTTCCCTTTCGATAAAGGATAAATATGGTCAAAGAAAATTTAACATACAGTAGACCCTCTCACTTTATTTATTCGTGTCCCGTCATGAAGAAGAGCTTAATCTAAATCGGGGTTGATGAATACACTCCATCTTTTCAGTTGGCATGTATTAATAACAATGGCGCTACATTCCAGATGAAAAAGGAATATGTGAAGTGTTTGGTCGTCTACATACCGAGCAGATTTTACTTATCAATAGCCCACATTATTATTTTGCTGGAGTCCATAAATCATGGTGTACATCCGGTGTCATGATATTCAGGGCATAAATTGAGAGATATTTCAAGAATGTGCACATACTAGACGTGAGACCACACGTAGAACTGAATTTTCTTAATTTTAGGAAAGTTATTTCGGAAGAATTATTTACTGTCCAGGGGTGCGCCACCTGGTCCTTATCCAATTGAAGCATCTTTTGTTCGCTTGGCATCAGGGCCTATAAGATAATAGGGACAATCTTGTCCCATCACTCATTCTAGTAGCATTTTTGTTGAAGTCTAAACAAATTCAAGATTGCCCTGATCCACAAAGTGGCTCTTTCTAGTCTTCTAGAGAGTCGAATGTGATGTGTTGTGTAAATTCACATCATTCATGAAAAGCAGATGTTCATTTTGCAGCGACTTGAAGTTGACTCAAATACTTGAATGTATGAAGACTACAATATCTCACCAGACACCCCCCAACCACAACATATCAACATTACATATATATATAATATATATATTTATATATATCTATAGATTATATTATATCTATACTATATAGATCTATATATATATAGTAATATATATCGCCTAATATAGTCGCTGGGGGAGGTTTTACTATTCATTAGTTTATAATGAGCTGCCTTCGTTTTTTATTCATTAATATTCATATCCTTTGTTATTCTGTGGATTCCTGCATTTGCATAATTAATATTCATTCCTTTGACGGAATCAACTGCAATACAAAGGAGGCGTTAGGGGGACGGTAATATTTCGCCCTAACGCCGTACTGAGTGAATATGAAAAAAGCTCACTTCCCCCCTAGCCAGAGATAGCGTATGTCTTGCATATGGTTCCTTTACCTCGCATAATGCATTGCAATATAACCTAAGCTACTGTACAACACAGGGTGCTGATCACGAATAAGTTAGGTTTTGGCAACTACAAAGTACAATTTCTTTCTTCATGACAACAGTGGCAAACTTTTTCATAAGAACCAACCCTCAAGGAATAAATCTAATAACTTGGCAAATAATTTGCCTGTAACATACCTATGCTTACTGTACACACGTTTCAGTCTTCTTTGCACGGCACACAAACTGTTTGCAAGCATCCCCATTATGCATCGCTGTACATTTTTAAGAGTGTTTCATTCTAACGATTCACCTGACTACCTATACAAAATTCTCCATTGGGAGCAATGCATTGATGGAAGCGACTGATATTTCCTTTCAAAATAATGCATTAGTGCTTTTACTACTGCACACAGAGGTTACGTATGTAAAGACCCCCTCTCTCATAATATAATACTAAATATTGAAATAAAGCTTGATAGTATCCTGGGATATACATAGGGTAGCAGATCTGGACATGAGATAATCACCTGATCAAGCCATGGAATAGCTCATGCTGAATAATCAAGATAGAAGTCCAATCATTACCTATACAAATTCCATTGGCTTGCATGTGGTTATTTTCTATCCTAGCCACTATAATGGACCAATGGGCAACTTAGGGGGTGGAAGTAAGGTGTTGTGAAAGCTAGTATAATCGTAGTACCGGGTTTTCTGGCTTGGCCAGCGAGATGTTATGACTCTCCTTCCTCTTGCTCTCAGTTGTCCTTCCGGTCAGTCTCACTACCTTGGTCATCTCTCTACTAATACTCTAAGGACACCCGTAGTTGTACAGAGAGTCTGAAACCACGTGAATAAATATAAGAAGAACTAAATTGAATGTTCAAAGACTCTTCTTTAAGTGTGCCACCAAGATGCACACCACCCTGTGACTCCAGGCAAATCGTTCTGGAATTTTTAGAGCAAGTTTTATAGCAAGTTGTGCACACAATTTTGACAATGATATCACTAGTGAAAAGGAACATGCAAGAGCTATCATCTCTCCAAAAATCAGGAAAAACCATTGTGGGAATCTTTAGCCATATGGGCCTACAAAGGTCACGATTTGTAGTATATCGCCCTCTATTGCCCCCATTCTCCATAGACATGTTAAAATAGATTTTAAGAAATCATTATTTGCACCGCAAATTGAAATTCATTAAAATTTTACACAGGTTAAGCAGTGGTTATAAGATTAATCCCAAATTGTAAAAAGTGTGTCGACGTTGATAATTTTTTGTTTTATTTGGTTTTGTCACTAAAATGAGACTTCCAAACTTCTGTCTGTGCACAGCGAGCGACGCATCCAACCGAGACGTATATTTATGGGACAACACTAATGTCACACTATCTGGGAAGGAAATTAAGTAAAGCTCATCCCATAATGCATTACACTGTTAGGTTGCCTTTACACCTCATATTAGTAGAAGTGGCTAATTTAACAGAATGGCATTACAATGAACGTATGCCTTTCCACGTTAGAAGTTGATTACAAATGTACCTTTCTGTACTTCATGGAACTATACAGATTACTGGGATTACACAGTAGCAGGAGGGTTTTACAAAGTCAACAAATACCAAAGTGCAGGCTGGTGTGAGGGTGTGGAGGGGTATATTGGGTTTTAACACATGTCATTAATACTTGCAATGTATATCATACTGAACAACCACACACACGCAGGGAGTGGTTTCAGTAAACATAATCCATGAGTATATTGGATTGCATTTGGTATTTATCGTATTGACAGGACTAATAGCTCGATGTATACAGGAGGGTGATTTGGTTACCATATAGTGGCATAAACATTGCATCGATGTACATAGTAAGCAGATAGCGACATATATTGTACGAATTGCGTATTTCTTTATTAAAGCATGAAACTTGGCATAATGTTTCAAATAAATACTATTATGATTATTTTTAGCATGGAACCACGTCCACAGTCAATCATCTTCAAGGTTTAAAAACCCAGGTCATTGGGGTCATTTGAGACATTTATGATAAAAAGTAGGAGATGAAGTCCTAAGATGAGTTACAGTGATTCTTAGTTTTACTGTACTTTTCAGCTTTTAAAAAACTTGAATGTTTTGTAACGCTGTATTTTTAAAGTATGATATTTTGAGACGAAATCTAACTTGTGAATTGGGAAGAAAAAGAAAAAAATGCTGTATCTAAAACAATGACACAAACTTGGCAGTGCCCGAAGTTGCCCGTTTTTTCAATTTGTCCCGACGTTGCCACATTGTAGTGAAATCTGAGACCCTTGGCGATTGTTAAAATCTAGGCGGCATTAGGGGGCGCACCCGGCGCGCGCCCCCCCCCTATTTTTTGCAAACAAAAGGGCCGCGGGCGCCTTGTAGATGTAGGAAAAAAGCAAAATGCCTTTTGCCGCACCAGGGGCGCCCGGTCATCTAGGAAAATGACCCCTTTGTGGGGCCCTGGCCGACACAATTTGTAAAATGTTCCGGCTCGCTACGCCTCGCCGGGTAGACACAATTGTTTTCACTATGTTGAAATCTGAAGAGCAGGGGAGGTACTCTCTTTGTGGGGTTGTTTGGTGCTTGAAAAAAATAGATATAAAAATAAGCGTTGCCAAATCCTCCCCACCCCCCACCCCCGCTTTCAGAATTTAGAACTGAGTGATTGAAAAAAAGATTGGTCTACCCGGGCGAGCGAAGCGCAGCCGGAAAATTTTAAAAGCGGATAGTGACGGGCGCCCCCTATGAGAATTCCTGGATCCGCCCCTGAAAAGGGGAACGTCCCATTCCCATATACCAAGCATTGTATTGTACATCGATGCAATGTTGCTGCACATGCATTCAGCATTAAACATTGAATCGTAATACGTTGTCATGCAATGTAATCAAAAATCTATTTTATAGGATTCGTTTTTAGGAAATATACAGATGAATAAATTAGTGATCAAGAGATTCATCGAGTAGGGTAGACCTGGCCCTTGGCATTTTGGTTTTCAACACATCTTGGAGGGCAAGGGGGCTGAGGGCAAAATTTCACAGATAGACCATGGGGCCGTGGACCAAATAACCAACTGTATAACAAATTCTGTAGTCCCATCTGGGGGGTAAGGGAAAAACCAAGTGTAAATCATAATAAATTATTACGATCACATAACTGTCTGTTCCCGCACATAAAACTGGCC
>JAMKCH010082570.1:0-11834 GCA_023653785.1 Ophioderma brevispina | reverse complement strand
AACACTGGATGCCAAAGGTTGTTTTTACATAGCAAAGTACCCTTGCTATGTTTCAAAATGTTTCGTAAAAATCAACAATTTATTTTCAGACCAAAACCGGCTCACTTCACAGAAAAGGAATGCAACGCTGGATGTCAAAAGTTGTATGATATAGCTAGTATTTTTAACATTGTCGCTAAAAATCCCACATTTATTTTCACCGAAACGGCTCACTTCACAGCCCAAGGAATGCAAACACTGAATGCCAAAAGGTTGTTTACATAGCAAAGTATCTTTCCTATGTTTCAACATTTTTTCGTTAAAAAATCACAATTTATTCACCGAACGGCTCACTTCCAGACAAGGAATTGCAAGCTGGATTGTCAAAAGGTTGTCTTGTATCTAGTATTTTTAACATTGTTTCGCTAAAAATCACAATTTATTTCAACGAAACCGGCTCACTTCACAGCAAAGAAATGCAACACTGGATGCCAAAAGGTTTGTTTTTACATAGCAAAGTATTCCTTCCTATGTTGAACATTGTTTCGTTAAAATCACCCCATTTATTTTCAACGAAACGGGCTATTTCTCATCGCTGCAATGTTAGTAGGGCCTGCTCTGTGTCTTGGTAAGTTGTTCGCTAAAACTCACTATTTATTTTTAGCGACACGGGCTGTCTGCATTTGCTTCCATGCCAAGGGTCCCACTTATATTATACGTTTCCATGCTTGCCATCATTACATTGTTTCGCTTCGTTTCGTCGTTTAGTATGTTTCGTTCGTTTCGTTCGTTTCGCGAAATAATATAAGCCACATTACAAAAATTCTACTTCGGTAGTGTGGATGTGGTTGAGGAAATATTGCTCGCATTTGTTACCCACGGGGTACGCTCTATGTCACAGACTGAAAGACATCTAAATTGGTACTGCTTGAGGTTGAGCTCGTCCCCCTGTTAGGGCACACCATTTGGACTTCAAAGGGGGGGGGGCATCAGAATAGAATGGGGGGAGACAGAAGTCGAGTCGGAGTAATTTTTTTATTATTATTATTGGTATTTTTCTTGCCAAAACGTCCAAATTTGATCCGGAGGATTGAAGCTTTTTACGCCCTTTGTATTTTTTTTAATTATTAGAAAGGGGGGGGGGGGGGGGTCTTTGTTTCTTGCTTATTGTAGGTGATTTTGGGGTTACAACCCGTTATTCTGAAGGCCCGTATTACGAAGTCCGCTATTCCGAAGGCCCGCTTATTACGAAGGCCGCTATTCCAAGCCCCTCCGCTATTCCGAAGGTTCGCTATCCGAAGGTCCGCTATTCCGGAGGGCCCGCTATTCCGAAAAAGGAATAAGGTCCGTTATTCCGAGGTCCGCTATTCCGGAAGCTAAATAAGGTCCCCGCTCTATTTCATAAATATTGACTAAAGGGCGCTATTCCGATATTGAATAAGGTCAGCTATTCCGAAAGATAGATAGGGCCCGCTATTACGAATATCTGGATAAGATCCGCTAGTTCCGAACAATAATAAGGCCCGCTATTCCGAAAATTGTACAAGGTCCGCTATTCCGAATTTCGATAGGCCGCTATTCAGATATATTTGATTAGGTCCGCTGTTCCGAAAGTGAATAAGGCCCGCTATTAAGAAAAGTTGATAAGGCCCGCATTCCGAATATTGGATAAGGTTCGCTATTCCGGAAAATTAAATAGGGCCCGCTATTACGAAACCTAAAATAGGTCCGCTATTCCGAAAATTTAATAAGGCCCCCCGCTTATCCGAATATCGAATAAGGTCCGCTATTCCGAATATTGAAATTTTTGGTTTAGTTAAGCATTAAAACTTAAATACAGAAGGAAAAAAGATTAGACGGTGTGAAAGTAATAATAGTCCGGCAGGTACTCATAGTCCGGGACTCCATTAGACGACAACAGACTAAAAAAGCGTGAAAACTAATGTTGCGTTAAAGAGTCAAAACTGAATAGTTGCCCTATGTTCAACGTTCCACGGACTGTAAGTACGGAGGACTATATCTCCTGCACCACAGGTCTACTAAAAAGAAGAGGAAGAGAAAGCGAGAAATAGATTAAGTTTTATTTTTCGCAGTTGATCTTTTGAATTTTTGTAGTGTAATTTTATTAACACTTAGTGGACGGGGGGCTCCATGGGACCCAGCATTTGTTTGCGCAGCATTTTACTACTTCGGTTTTACATAATTGACTGGTATGTCTTATATTTTCTGATTTTAGATTGCCGCTTCTTTTAGCAGAACCGAAAAATTAAATCCATGCACCGAAGACGTTTATAGGTAATTAAGTGGTCCCATGGAAACCCCCTCCTCCCCCTTTGGGCACTAATGGGAGTGCCATGTTTGTTCTGCCCATGCGTTGAACATATGCATGAAATAAAAGGAAGTAATACAAATATACAAGAAGGAAAAAAATAATTAAACACTTATGTGCTGAGAACAGCGGACTTTGATTATCGTGTGAATACGCACGTTTACGTTAAAGTAAGGCAAATAATATCCGAAGTTTACGACCCTACGAAAAATACAAGATTATACTATACCGATTCGCGATGATCTAGGGAGCTGGGGATGAAAGTTGTTTTGGGTCATGTCACCATTGGTGAAATAGGGAAGAAGCATTTTATCTTCCAAAAAAGTAGCTTGGTGCCTTACAATAGAAAGTGATTTGAAAGGAAGGGGGACAAGTAGAAAAACTTAATTTTGTTTCTGTATTTCTGAAGAACTTTGTACAGTGTCAATACAGGTCGATTTATATAATCATTCAATCACTTCACTGTCAAAAAAAAACCGGTTTTTATAGGAATTAATTATTAAACTTTTGCTGTGGTTCAATGGGAAATTGCTCTTATATAAGTGTTTTTAAAGTGTTAAGAAATTTTGATTGCAAGTGTTTAACCCTCCTCCGACCGGGGGCGGGGGGGGTTAAACCCCCCCGCCCAACGGATGATCCCGTCGCACAAAAACGCAAATATGATTTAAGGCTTTTATGTAATGTAAGTTCATCCTTTGCCGTCGTTTTAGCGAAGCATACCACCTCAGGGAGGTCAGGGTGTCCGTCAAAGTCGGAAGGGGGGTGTGTTGTTTGCGTTTTTATGTGTTTTTAGGCCAAGTTTTCACTTCCAAATACTTTATCCCACGAGCTTCAGCTATTAAGAATGTTATTTGTCGTAGAGTGTAGGTAACGTATGGAAAGTAAGATGAGGCCCCGTATTACATGCTTGGACAGCGCAAAAAAAACCATTGTTACCATTCAGGATTCAATAGCGCACCTGCCATGATAACATTCCTCGGTTGGGATTTCACATTTTAAAAATACAATACTGTCACCAGTGACCCGCTATGTCTGGACCACCCCTGCCCGTCGTTGTTACCCGTAGAAAAAACCTACATATTAAGGTACGCACGACTAGGAGTGATTGCAACGTTTTTAATTAATGTTCGCCCCCACAACCAATTCTCACCCGTATAAAAACAAAAAGTTACAGGTTGGTCCCTTTATACAGCGCGAATCGAGTATAGATTCCAGTTGATAGTGGAATAGCCTCTACTTTTTGTAGGTGAAGGTATGATTGAGGGGATTAGTATATAAAGTCCGTGTATTTGTGGTATGGGTGCGCTAATATCAATGATAGGCCAATCCCGGATCGGTTGGGCCATTCACATCCCAATCAAATAGTAAAAGCATCAACCCGCGAATGTTCAACAGAAGCGCAAACTAAATCCAGGAAATAGTTTTCAGTGAAAGCGGTGAAAGCCGATTTTTATGAATATGAGATCAAAAGTTCGTAGTTGTTTACGACACACCGGTGACTGAATCCTTCTAAACTTTATGATGTTGTTGTAGACAATATTAAAACCATTTGGGGTATACACACTATGCATCACATATTAGAAAAATACGGTATTGAACTGGCGAACCACACGTAACTGGATTTGTAGTTGGTCATTTTTCCTTTCAATCCGATTCTCTTTTTGGTATTGCGATTAAAGAACTCGAGAATTTTTCTGGGTATATTCTGTCCCCTATTGACAATGGACGAAGTCAAAGCCCAAACTCCGCCCATAATCTACCATCAATTGGAATAGACTAGAGATGACAGTTTGTTGTACTTAATGTTATAAAATTGGTCCATATTGGTCCCATGTGGATCGGAGTAGATATACACAACCAATCTCTTCTAAAGTGGAAAGTTGTCATTTTGTAACGCAATGTCGAAAAAAAATGTTTGGCCCCTATTTAATTAAAGACGATGTGGGGCAACTCAATTTTGGTTGCACTTTTTGGTGGTGTCCTAATGACCCCTTATACTATGTGGTATGAGACGTTTTTTCTTTTAACAAAACAGTACATCCATCTGGAAAGTGGTTCTTTTAGGTTGGTGTCATGGCCCCTCCCTTCTTGGGCACTTACTAACGACCGGGAGCGAAAATACGTTAGTCACTTTAGTGCTAATCAGTTTTTTTGGTATGAGTAAATTACAAAATTGTGTCACAACATCCAATGGAGGTAAAACATGTCCATACATAGAATTACAAACCAACGTTTCAAAAGGACAAGCCTTTCTTGTCCTTTCTTTGCAGTGAGAGTGAGACCAGCCCAGTAACAGATGTGCGGTAGAGACCAGCTCTAGTAGTAAGTGAAGAAGTAAAACCACAGAAGATATTACAGACGTAGCAAAGAATCTAAATCCAGGATTTCATCAATATAGTGATCCGCAAGTGTGAAAATAGTCAGAGAGGAAAGTATGGGAAGCCTTGGGACAAAGAAATGATACATAAGCCATGGTAGGCCCATCCAGGTCACAATAAGATGGATTGATTGATGGATGGATGGATGGATGGATGGATGGATGGATGGATGTCCACGCCGATTAAAATTTTGTGTCAACCCGAACACAGCGGAAACAGCATGGCCCGCCTAGGTGGGACAGCCAGACGGTACCAACGTCTATGTGAGCTGGCTCCGCGCTCCACCAGACCATGATGCCGGCATGCCAAGAGTTACGAGGTGGTCCAATTTGCAAAGAAAAGAAGAATGAAATTTTACTCGATAGGGGGTGTGCCGGTGACCTGAATGACCAAACCATAAGTCATAAAGGGTAGAAGGGTAAAAGAAGACCCTTATCTCCCTTAATTTGATGCCTAAAGGCGTATGGTTTGCAGTTATTCTTATTCCATTGTAAGCTCCAAAGCAAGTCGATGGTAGTAGTTCTTGCTGTCAGGTCGATCAATGGCTATATGTTAATATCATTCGTACGATGGTGTCCTCTCGGCTGAAGTGTCCTGCAACCGGTTTATTATCACGACTTGTTTAGTATCACCACAGTGCTCAATAAGGTGGGGTCTTTAGAGTTCGTTTCCGCGCTTCACCAACGTACTGGAGATAACATTCCTTGCCAGTGATAAGGTAAATGATATTGGTAGACAAAAACACAGTTTAAGAGGATGTTGGATGGAATCACTCTCTCCTTGTAACTGTGAACATCTGGTAAGTATCACCACTGAGTGTGTTGGATCTCCCTCTCAGCATGCTGGTGTGTTACCTTCAGCGCATGTATTACATGGGGCGAATCCCCTCGCCTTCTGGGCTTCTTTGTTGGGATCTGAGAGACGATCTGGCGACCACATCTTTTATAGACGGCGGAAAGCAACTATGGGTGGATCCCGTTATGCCTTCCTCCGTTGCAAGCGGTCAGAATGCATGGAGAATTGAAGGTATCTGTGTATTCATTGTACTACGGTTGAATGAATAGGGTTTATGTGCGACGCATGGGGAACTCGAAGCAACTTTGTTTTCTTTTCATGGCGTGTTCTAAAGTCCTCAGATCTGGGAATTTTCAAGAGCCCGTCTTGACTTGCTTTTCGATAACCTTAATATTAAGAGGGTATCCTCCTCTGTCACAAGATGTTGTTTAGTTTGCGGACTCTGGTGTTGAGAGTCTCCTCAGTGGAGCATAATACGTCTAAGTCTGAACGCCAAGTTAGAAGACTTTCCTTGGTGTGTTTAGGATCACCACGAGGACCCACTGAGGTACTGATGTGGTCATAGGGTTTGAATAAAGGGTCACTCTCACTCTCCAGATGTCCATCATGTAGACTCACCATGATATCAAGAAAAGGAATGCATTCTTGGGATCTTACCGCTGTAAGCTTGATGATGGGATGCGTGGTGGTTTACAGAGCATAATGAAATTCTCTAGTTGTTTTTCGTTCCCCGTGAGTCCAAATAAGAAAAATATCATCGATTCTCTCAGCCAGGTAGTAGTTTGTGGAGTACTCGGTAAGAGCATTTTCTCCTCCAGGTGGCCCATAAACAACCAAGCTCCCAGAGTGCCGCCAGGCGGTTTCCCATCGCGTGTCCAAGGATTTGAGAAGTGTATTTATCATCCCCCAGTTTCAAAGTTATCTGGTTGGGCAAGCCCATGATTTACTAAAACGTTGACTTCAGTAGGGCTATGCCGTTGACGAGGGTAGTACTGGGATGATTAAATGAAATCATCTTTCGGTATATATACGATGTGACGTCACTGGTACAAAGGATGGTGTTTCTGAGGAAGAGGAGCCATGTTTTGGACTTGATACCAAGATAGTTATGGTAGTTTTGATTTGACATGGGCTTCAGATTAGATCAAATAGCAACGAACAATGAGATCTTCTCAGTTGCAGTACACAACCACTGATGATCCGTCTGCCAGTAGGGAAGCTCTCGTACTTCTTGTGATTTTTTTAGGAAGAAAAAAAAAAACGGACGACGGCCAGTCCTTGGTTGTTTGTTGATAAGAGCGGTTTGCATGTCGGCATCTATAGAACCAGCACTACGGGCTTCCATTGACAGCATCCAGTATCTTGGCAAATTTGGCCATAGATTTTCTATGAAGGTTTTTGGAAATACTTAGTGTTCTCAAGTTGCCTGTGACTTTCAATGCTAGGTCAGAAAGTCGTATCCATGATAATAATGCTGAACCCTTGTCTGCCTCTTTGATGACACCATCATTTCTGTTCTTTGAGTTTTGATTGCTGGCAATTTCTTCCGTGGCTTAGATTGGAATTAACTCGCTTGGGAGAAGCGTTGAAGATTTGTGGTTTCCACGGCAGTAATCATGCATCTAAGGCCGGTCTTTTTTCAGATGGAGAGGGTGCCTTGAAGAATGATTTATCCTCAGTACTGTTTAGAACATGTCTCATAGTGCAGAGTTTATCAGCTTTGATAGAATTTTCCTTGAGGCCTAAGTCGCCTAGCGAACTCGGTGATATCAGCCATGGTCTATTTAATTAAACCTATAGTAACGCCTTTTGAATGCCATTTTTAATTGTTATTTTTTTTCAATCATATGCAATTCTTTAAATAAAACCTTTTCAGGAATAGAAGCTAGACCAATAATTTTTCATAACAAAGCGATCTTTATTTTTACTAAAATGATTTCACTATAAAGAGCAATTTAAAACTGAAATAAATGCCATTACAGTAAGGATCCTCTTTATCAGCAGAACCGCGGCGGGGGAGTGACAATAATTTTAACACTTTGACCAAGGGCATGAGGGGGGGGTCTATGGATCAAAAAAAAGTGTTTTCCGCGCTGGCCGCTTTTACGCGTGGGATTTTTTTGGTCGATTTTTTTTTTTTGTAATTGTCTCTGACTTTTAAAATGCTTCTTTTCATACAAAATATAAAATCTGGGCCCCCGTTTTTAATGATATAATATTTCAAGATTATTTAATTTTAGCATAACAAATCGTACATGACAGCAATGTTTATTACAGTTATTATATAATAATCAAAATTACAATTGAAAACTGTATAAAGAAAGTGGGGGGATATGATCTGCTAGGACCGTAATGGACAACCCGATAGGCTTATGGTTTATTGCGGCCCTGTATAATTTTGAATACATATTCTTTACATACAAGTAAAATAAACTAAAAGTTACAATACTGTTTACAAAATAAGGGATGAAGAATATTACAAGATAAGTATACATAAAACAAAACGAAACAAACAAAACTTTTAATCTAAGCTAAACAAACACTTAAACGGAAAACGGGAATTTTGGACATAAAGGACAGACATTTTCAACATGTCTTGTTGAGTATGTAATGCAATTGCATAATGAGGAAGCAGAGGTTTAATTGAGGTAAAAGTGAAGAAAAAGTAAGGAGTAGAGAAGGAAATGAGATGAAGAATAAAGTAATGAGAGAAATAAGGACTTGGGAAAATTTAAAAAGAAATGTTTTTTTTTTTTTAAATGTTTTTTCAGTTGAGCTTTAAAAGTATTTTGTTTGTACTTGTTGTGATGGATTCTGAAGATCATTCCAAAGTTTTGCGCCGTGATACTGATAAAGTGCTTTTTCAGGTGAAGATTTGGGAGGGAAGATGAATTTTGTCGGCTTTGTCTGGTGTTATAGCTGTGGATTTGTCTGTTTGTGGTAAAGTAATTGCTAAAATTCGGAGGTACACATGATTGTTGTGATAGTCCAAACCTGAAGAGCGCTGTTTGAAAGTTGGTTGAGGTGTCTAATTTTTAAGTGTTTTTCAGTAGTGAAATAATGGCAAAGTGTGAGTTCTGGAGGTGAGTTTTGTGATAGGCGAATGGCCCATTTTCTGTTTGATGTTTAGTTTGGTGAGTCGTGAATGATGGTTGGAGGCCCCCCCCCAGAATGATGTTACAGTAACTAAGGTTGGAAGAACTAGTGTGTTGTAAAGTGATTTTAAGGTGTAGTCTGTAAGGTGGTGTTTAGCTCTGTCGACATTGAACCAATTGCGTGAGACGCTTTAGGTGTGACAGAAGTGATGTGTTTTCGTTCCGTGCTGAGGATTGGAATAAACTCGCTTGGGAGAAGCGTTGAAGATTTGTGTTTTCACGGCAGTAAATATGGCATCTAAGGCCGGTCTTTTTAAGAAGGGAGAGGGTGCTGAAGAAGGATGTCATCCTCACAGTACTGTTAGAAAATGTCTCATAGCAGAGTTATCAGCTTGATAGAAGTATTCTTGAGGCGAAGTCGCCTAGCGACACTCGGTGAGAGCAGCCATGAGTTTTTCTATGGAATTAAAACCTATAAGTAAACGCCTTTTGAATTCCATTTAATTTTATTTTTTTCAATCATAATGCAATTCTTTAATACAAAACATGGTTCAGGAATAGAATCTACCAATGATTTTTCATAACAAAGCGATCTTTTATTTTTAATAAAAATGATTTACTATAAAGAGCATATTTAAAAACTGAAAACTTTGAAATAAGCATTACAGTAAGGATCCTCTGTATCAGAGAAGCCGCGGCTGGAGTCATAATTTACCACTTTGACCAAGGGCATAAGGGGGGGGTCATATGGAGCAAAAAAAAATTGTTTTCGCGCTGGCCGCTTACGCGTGGGACCGTTTGTTCGGCGATTTTTTTTTTGTAATTGTCTACGGACTTTTAAAATGCGCTTCTTCATACCATAATATTAAATGGTCAACAGTTAATGAGATAATATCAAGATTCAATTCTTTAGCATACACAAATCGACATGACAGCAATGTGTATTACAGTATTATTATAAATAATACAAAAGGAACAATTGAAAAACTGTACTAAAATGAACAGGTGGGGGATTGATATGCTAGGACAGTAATGGACAACCCGTAGGGCTTATGGTATTGCTGGCCCGTAACATTATTAATACATATTTTACATACAAGTAAAATAACTAAAAAGTTAACCATAATGGTACAATAAGGGATGATAGAATATAAAGATAGTAACATACAAAACGAAACAAACAAAACTTTTTCGAAGCTAAACAAACACTTAACGGAAAAACGGGAAATTTGGACATAAGGACAGGACTTTTCAACATGTCTGTGGAGGTTGTATGCAATTCCTAATGAGGAAGCAGAGGTAGATGAGGTAAAGTGAAGAAAAAGTAAGGAGTAGAGATAGACAATGCGATGAAGAATAAAGGAAGGAGAGAAAATAAGGACTTGGGGAGAAATTTAAAAAGAAAGTATGGTGATGAAGGTGTTTTAGTTGAGCTTTAAAAGTAATTTTTGTTTGTAATTGTTGCGATAGATTCTGGGAGATCATTCCAAGTTTTGCGCCGTGGAATGGAATAAAGTGCTTTTCAGGAGGGAAGATTTTGGGAGGAGGAAGATGAAGTTTGTCGGCTGGTCTGTGTTATAGCTGTGGATTTCTCTGTTTGTGGTAAAGTAATTGCTAAAATTCGGAGGTAAATGATTGTTGTGATAGTCAAACATGGAAGAGCGCTGTTTTAAGTTGGTTGAGGTGCTCTATTAGTGTTTAAGTGAGTGAAATAATGGCAAAGTGTGAGTTCTGGGGGTTGAGTTGGTGATAGTGCGAATGGCCCATTTCTGTGTGATGTTTAGTTAGGTGAGTCGTGAATGATAGTTGGAGGACCAGATGCTGTTAAGTAAACTAAGGTATGGAGAACTAGTGGGTTGTAAAGTGATTTTAAGGTGTAGTCTGGAAGGTGGTGTTTAGCTCTGTAGATTGTACCAATGGCGTGAGACGCTTGGGTGTGACAGATTGATGTGTTCGTTCCATGTAGTTTGTCGTCGATGGTGATGCCAAGAAATTTGGTTGTGTGTACCTGGGAGATTGTCTGGTTATCTATTGTTAATGTTTGATTGTATTAGGTTGTGTGTAGAGAAAAGCATATAGTTAGTTTGTAAGACATTGAGTGAAAGTTTGTTGGCCCGAAACATAATCAATGAGTTAATTTTTAAAACTCGAGACCATAGCTATTTTTGCTGATATATGGGCACATCTACATGTAAGTAATACAATTATTACTAAACCATAAAAATAATTAAACCATTGAGTGCTGAAAACAAAACAACTTTAATTTTGGGGGACGTTTTTAAACCGTTACTGTACAAACTATATAGGAAAATGACGTGTATTTTGCAACACCCGTAAAAAAATACAAAACTGTCTAAACTGCGAGTTTGTCTTAATATATGTCATTGTTTCTTCTAGAGAATATCATCCCATTTTTTTTGCTGATATATGTGCACACAATACATGTAGGTAAACAATTATTACTTACAATAAAAAATAAAAAATTAAAAAAAAAAAAACCAACATTTAAATTTTGAACGTTGTTCAACCGTTTACTGTACAACTCTATATAGGAAAATGAAGGGTATTTTGCAACACCCGTAAAAAATAGAGAACTGTATAAAAGTTTTGCAAGTTTTGTGTTAAATATATGTAATTTGGATCTTCTAGAGTAGATATTATCATAAAAAAGTTTTCTGTATAATAGTTGATGTAAGTGCAGGCTCACGCTGGATTTTCATCTTTTCCAATTTTTAGCGTGTTTGAAAACAAGGTTTTGTCACTAATTGGGCAGCTCAATGATAATTTAATTTTTTATGCTGATTTGGGTGTTATTATTATGACCTTTTACAGTGGTATAAATTTCGTGCAAAAAAATCGGGAAAAGGGGTTTCTTTGGTGTCGGGTCCATGGAACCCCCCTCCCCTGGTCACTTAACTGTGAGTAAAAAACCGTCACTTCATTGTTAAGGGGAACAGTACAATGGCTATCTATTGAAATACGTGCTTTATGCGCTCTCATGTATCCGTCATATCTTTGCCCCTTCCTAAGCTAGAGCAATGAAATTTGCAGGAGAATAATTTGAATTCATGGTTTTAAATATATTCTTTGAACCGAGATTGACAATGTCTTTTTTTGAAAAAAATGCAACCTATTTTTCTAACTTCCGAGCCACACAGAATCGGTGTTTAGCGGCGAGTCACATAAGGTTGCGGACATACATCCATTTTTAAATATGAAAAATGCGCCATGGAAGATACAAAAGTATCTCGCTTATAG
>JAMKCH010082568.1:0-10631 GCA_023653785.1 Ophioderma brevispina | reverse complement strand
GGGTCATGATGTATGACTCTGCAATTGGGGGTGTTTAGCATTTGTTATGACAAAAATGTAGGGATTTCACAAGAATGCCAACAGATAGGATAGGTGTGTTTATTCTGTTCAGAGACGTAGTAATCACTTTTTCTGTCTATCTGGTCCAGCTCGGTCTGTCCTGTCGTCCATCTGCCTGCCTTTCTGTCCTGCCGTCGTGTTCACTGCTTGTGTGTGATTTATCTGGTTCCTAAGGGTAGATGAGTTAACTTGGTGGAATAGAAGGGGTTAATGGAGTTTCTCAACCTGATTAGATTTTGGGCGTAAGATCATGCTATTAAGTCTCGTAATTTGCATACTATTACAAAAATTTCCCGCAGAGGCCTTGTGTAAACTAGTTTTTCCTGGAGTTTCGTAAGGCATCTACTGATGTTACTTGGGTGGCCGAAACAGGCTGAAAGAGCTAATTATATGCAAAATCAAGCGTCGTCCGCGATAATTTGAAGGTACACGATAGGCAAAATTTCCTTCGCTGCATGAAAGCCTTTATGGTGCTCCTATCTTTTTTGCAATTTGAAAAATACGTGCTTAGGTATGCAATAGCTAATTACAATATGCATATCGCTGTATCACACACTGAAACTTTACCTCGGATAGAGTGCAAAATCCTTCGCTACATGAAAGACCTAGTCTGCCATAACTCTCTTGTGTGAGTCATAGTTAGGTCAAAGTGCAGGTGGGCCATTAAAGGGGTAATTTTGGTGATGCAATTGATCTAATTAAATATGCGTAATTGCGTATCGCTGAACACGGTACATTGGATATGTACAAATTTCCTGTGTTACATGGAGCATGTGGGGTGTTGAGAAGGGCGCCAGGTGGGGTGGTTGGTGGGGTGGTGGGTGTTGGGGTTTGGGTGGAGTGTGTGGGGTAGTGGTGTTGGGGTTTTGGGTGTTGGGGTAGGGGGTGGTGAGTGTTGGGGAAGGGGGCAGCTGCGGTGTGCTGGGGAGCGGGGTGGGGTGTTGGGGGCTTTTATATACAATTGTGGTTTTTTTGAACAAATTATACATTCTAAACTCCCCTATCTTTGTTTCATAAACTGTTTTGTCAAGCTGCACTTTCAAACTTCTTCACTGTGAAATAACTTTCCCTCAAGGAATTTGATCCAGCCACCGGCAGCACACACACACCCTTTGTATATAAACACCTGGTATACTTAGTTTTAATTCTAATGTAACAACTTGTTAGAACAGGGTGTGTTCTCAATTGGTTTAGCTTGAAGGGCAGAGAATAACTACTATATTTGGAAACTTCCTATTTTGAGGGCCAATAACCCCCTGAATTTTATGTTTCCCTTTATTTTTAAACACGCAGTCGAGGGCCAAAACTCAATGGTTGGAGGGCGGGCCGGATTTTTGCCCGCGGCCGCCTAATTGAGAACCCCTGTTGTAGAAACATGAGTTTTTCCTTCATTTTTGTAATCCTGTTTTCAATTGTAGGTGCTACAAGGTTGGGACCAACATCAAATGACAGCTTTACCCCAGGGCTGTCACCTGATGGGAATTGGAGGGAAATTAGGGGAATTTTTGGGTATTAGGGAAAATTGCGACAAAATAGGGAAGGTTGTAGGGGAATTAAGGAAATTAAAGGAAATTGGTGTCACCTGGTGGGAACATGATGGAAATGATCATTGAAAGGGTTTTTCTTGTTCCTGGTTGTTGCATTTGCACCGTAGTTCCCCTTTTGGGGTTGCCAGCCTGTTTGCATTTCTTGGAAAATTGAAATATGTAAAATTGTGGGTGTTTTCAACACTTTTCCAACCTCGTTATGGGGCCCAAATTTAAAATGTGGTCCCAAATGACTTTTTTCAAAAATAGTGTTGTCCGCCAAATTGAATAAATATCATATTTTTATTACTTTATTGAATTTTAAGGGAGTTGTGCATGATGAATTTTAAGATTTCTTGAGTTATTGTTACCATTGGCACCATTTTCCTCCTGTACAAAGGCTGTTGAAGCTTAAAATACTAAATATCATTACACCCCACAACCATTCAGTGCTTCAGGGGGTGCTCCCCTTTTTCTTCAAGGGGTGGATCAAAACACAAAGAAGTCACATATACAAAGACTTGTAAAAAGACCCAGTCTTGGTGATACTGAGGAAGATCTACACCTCTCAGGACATGGTCACTCATTTATAAATAATAATATAATATTAACTATATAATGTTATTAATAATATAAGTTATTAATAATAATGTAATCTTAGAAATATAATATTATTAATAATAATGTAATATAATAACCAATAAATAAAACAACAAAACAACAATTGGACAGTGTTGGTATTTATGTACTTGAACATGAGTTCTATTTGCGTGGATCAAGCCGTTAATCTGCAATTGGAGACAAAATTTTTAGCCTGAGTTGGGTTAATTAGGGAAGTTAAGGGATTGGGGAAAAAAATTGAGGCAATTTATGGGAATTTTAAGGGAAATGAAGGAAAATTAGGAAAATTATCATGTAGGACTGCTTCAAACAACTAGTTGAGAAATTGGAGGTATCTTAGTACAACTTTTTTGGACACACTGTACTGTGCAGTTCACTCTGGTGTGCGAGTTTGTCTTACAGCTGTGCGAAAGCAGGCGAGCCTTGTGGTTCGAAAACCGCCTTGTTTTCTTTAAAGGAGCAAGCTGTTCAGAAAATGGTCCAGAGTAAAAGAATGAAACGCCCTGTGCCAAAAACAATGTAATATTGAAGCGCTTACATGATTTGGTAATACGGGAACGTAACCATGTATAAAACAAGCTGCCGGGCCGAAAGCGAAAGTGGTTAAAAAAATCCATGCAAATTTGGGTTTTACGAATATATGATGTTAATTATTTAATTGTCCACGTTGTCTCCCCGGGGTGGCGTCCCGTGAATTATGATATAGAAATGGTCTGCCGGCGAATGAGAATTTATACAATAAAAAATAGGTTTTTATAGTTTTGCAGAAAGTATGGTAAACAGAACGGGTGCATTTATAGATTGGGTATGAACCCCCAATGGATACATGTCCAAGATTGTAACGATTCGTGGGAGATTTTGGCCCGAAATCATGCTCCAGGAGCATATATTTTTCAACTGTCTCATAGGGCGCATTCATTATTAGTGCTGCAGCTTTACTTCGTTAATTGTTATATTGAAGTATTACAAAAGAACGATTCCTGCCGGTTCGGATTGCGTGGCGTGTGTCTGTGGGCGCTCGTCTTGTTATCTAAAGGTGTGGGTTCGAATCCCACTCCCAGGAACAAAAAATTTAGTTTATGATATTATTTGCTTTTTTAGAGTTTGAGATTGGAATCATATAAAAAATCAGAGTTGTGGATTTCGAAGTAGAAAAATTGAATAGCTGCCGCATGAGATATAAGACGGGTTCATTGGTCCTGGAGCTGATTTCGGGCCACAATCTCCGAAGTGCAGATGTAACAGTGCTTCTAATGGTGTTTTGAAGCTGGTCATATACAAGAAAATTATGAGGCTATGTCGTTGACAATAAAAAACAATGTGGAAAGGCAAACATTTCACAGTTTTAGACAAACTATCCAAAAGCAAGACCCCAAAATTCTGTATTATTACCAATTCTCAAGGGTTGCTTGTATTACATCTTCTGAATTTGAGATATTTAGTGAAAAATGGTGTTGTTGTGTTGTAAATGTGGTTTACAGGAAGCAAGTCAGAGCATCTAATGGATTTAGGAAAAAGCAGAATATGAGCGCACAGTGAGGGCTCAATGCAACCTTTCAGGAAAAAGGTAAAAAGACACCGCAGATTAGACTGAGCAGAAGACGGAGATAGAAAGCTGGGAAACGAATCCGAGGCAATTCAAATCGACAATTGGTGAGAAAAGAACATTTGCGGTATTGCTAGGTTCAATTTCATGCCCTTGAAGAAAGGAGTACATGAAAATATGCATGTGTTTTTGGATTGAGTCAATTATCCAGGGTGCGGGCAAACCTTTTTGATGCAGGGGCCGGCATGGTTGAAATCTAAAACATTGCAGGCCGCAAGCAAATAATCAGGGGTGCGGTTCTCAAGTTTGTTTTGGGCCTTATCAGGTCTATATGTAGGACCTATCTATACCATTTTTCAAAAAGAGGGACCATAGCTATACCAGAGAATGGTAGAAAGAATTTGGGACCCATATTTAACAAAAACTTGCATATTCTGAAGAAATTTCATACCTTTTTAGCAAATTAAAAAACGGCTTATTCAGAATGAGAAAGATGGGCTAATTTTCCAACAATTGGAGATAATTTGGTTTCCAGATTGAAGAAATTGGACTAACTTGCAACAAGTGTCTTTTTTTAAATAAAAAAAAAAGCAGACCATTTTCACATTAATTGGCATGGGAAAACGGGTTCATTCATATACTAGAAGGCTGACAAGAGGACCAATTGCGCCACGTCCCCGTATGCCCATTTGTGTTGAGTAACCCCAGGCAACAATGTGTTCTGTTCTATGTGTGAGATATTTAATGGACCTATTTCCTTAAAAACATAGATTATGCTCAGCTATTTATGGCATTTTTGTTCTGTGAATTAACATCACTGGGGCCGCATGTGAGCTCAGTGGGCCGCAAATGGCCCGCGGGCCCGGGTTTGGACGACCTTGAATTAGCTGTTTTCCACCCTGTGAGTCAGACTTGGTGCGAAACAGATAGTAGGAATATTGCACCACGTTTTACAAACCGAACTGCAGCTTTGAGACAACTGCTTGATGCTTTGAACTGAGTACTTTCTCTTTCCATCGCTGGTTTTGCTTGTGCAATCATGATAAGGGCTTTTTTAGGTGTTAGGGTTAGTTGATCTAGTAAGCGATCTGGGGCCATGTGTGTCCATGATATGAAGATAATAACCATGGCCCGCTTTGAGGGCTGGAGACGGGGATTGGGAAACAGTCAGAGGTTTTCACTTACTCTTATTCAAAAACTGGCTGCGATGTAAATGGCAGGTTGTGACTCTCTGTACATGCGTACTGTACAGCTTAAATCCTCCGAAGGACAGGGTGCTTTTATTACATTTGCCAAATCCAGGGAAGCATGGAGGAGAGCATATTCGATTTTAATCAATAGCTCAAATACAAAATAAAAACCACTCACCACAGGAAAAAAATACAATTTGGAATTTTTTAAAAAAAGAAAAATATTGGAAATTTGCCACGATAACGAGACAAGTGAAGGCTAAGGCTATTAGTAGAATTCTCATAATTACTTTTCCAACTGAAATGACAGAAACAAGCCGAGACCAACAGCAGTAAGTTTCAAAGATTACGAACCTCCATTCAATTGCTGTTGTTGTAGTAAGTGGTGGTACGGGACATTGGTTGACTAAAAGTTCTGATTTTGTCCTTATTAGGCTGCTTCTGGTCCTATTTCCTTGGTGGGCTATGTTAGGATACCTGTACTTGTGCAATAGTGCAAACCTATTTCTGATTCAGCAAATCAAGGATAGTGCTTTAAGTACCCAAATAAATCCCAGCAAGTGTCCCACCCGGGTTTGGAACCCGGGAAAATGTGCACCAAGGCAAGCACCCTAACCACTAGGCCAAGCTCTTCTACTTCTTTTCACCATTGTTCCTGTAACAACTGTTTTTTACAATTTTTGTACTTTAAGATCTGTAGAGACCAGAGGCTACAAGTCAGAAGAGAGGGCAATAAGTTTAAAAATAACAAGTGCTAGTATGAAAACTCACGAAGGATCTGCTGATGCAAGAAATCTAGAAAATCTGTAAGTACAACTTGAAGTGGTTGGGATATAAGATACAAAATTTAAACCCATGGGTGCTACCGGGCAGGTCTATTGATTGGCCATTCATAGGGGGGTAATGGTGCGTTATTATCCTATCAGAGAATCATAAGAAAAAGCTTTATAAAACCAGAATAAAACAAAAAAAAAATCTAATGGCGGACAGGGTTTTGACAACTAAGTGGGATGGATATTGTATTCAATGATTTATTAGCCATAGTAAAATTTTATAAATTTCATTGTGGGAAATATGATTTTTCTTAAAAACCTAGTTTTACATGTCTTTTTTATTGGAGAATGAGACTATAGAGGGCCGCTATAAACATACAATCATGACCATTGTATGCCTATGCGGCATAGATACCGGAAATGGATTTTTCCTGTTTTGCGAGTAATAGATTTGCATGTTTCTACTTATATCAGTTGTCACAATACTGTGTCACCCACTGCTTAAAATTGTCTAAAATAAGAGATAAATTGCATCGCGAGGTCAAACAGCGTGTTTGCCGCTTAATATAGGTTAGTTGATTGGTTATGTTTTTTATATCATTTGGGGTGAATTTTGTGATAAACTTTAGCCTAGACTCCAACTTAACGGTCAGGTTGGGGCCATTTTCTCTGGGTCAGGGAAATTAACCAAATACTCGTAAAATAAAACCAATAAGTGAAAATTGGAGGTAGAAAATAAGAATTTCACAAAGTTTCATTGCTAAAGCTACTGAAATTCAACAAAATAAATTGGCTTTTCCCAAAACATGCCACACTCCACAAGTCTTTTTCTCGTGTATTATGCATTTACCTGAGGCCTTTAATGTCAAAGCAGTCTGGTAGGTTAACGGTACATTGAGATTTCACATATCAGGTTGTCCCTTAAAAAATCAACGTAACAGATTTTTGCCCTTATATAAGCTTTCCATCAAAAAATATCCCCCCCTGAAGGATTAAGCTGAGAAAGGTTTCTTTGGTAACAAAAATGTGATAATTTCTAATTTTTGTTAAGAGCAAATACGAAAATTCAGCCTAGGTTTACATTGAAATATAGCAAATCAAAGAACTCTTTTCTCTTTTAAGATCATCTAATACATGGTAAACAAAATCATTTTGGGTCTATCTTATGAAATTACTATTTGACACAATACATATTGGGTGCCTCAAAATCTCTTGTTGACACTTAAGGTATATGATGTCAATGGACATAGGTTAACATGCCTAGTGTCAGTTCTCGCCCGATATTATGGGGGGGGGGGGGGGGTTTTCAGGCCCATAAGCAGTTAATCATTTAATCACAAAAGTTGCAGATATCATATTTCTAATTCAATCACCAACTCTAAGGTTTCATTGCTCTTTAACTCAAGATAACAAAATAAAATGATAGTAAAATTTTTTACGCTTGGAGTGGGGATCGAACCTACGATTTTCGGATTACAAAAACGAGCGCACACATACGCACGCCAACAATCTAGCCGCAGACACCGCTCTTTCGGTAATCTAAATAAACAAATTAACAGATAAAGCGCACATTTAATCAAAATAGCGCTGCTTGAGACGTTTTGAAAATATCTGGCTAGGACCATTATATTCAGTTTATAGCCTATCTGCTGGTTTGGCAGTAGATGCAGTTCAGGTTATGAGATCAGGTACATTGCATGCCCAAGGTCATTCAAATGTCAAAGCTTTAAACGGTGGGTCGACCCGATCAACAACCCCAATCCCCTGCCTTGAGGCCCAGGAAATGTTTCCTATTTGTTGTTATATCAAAAGAATCTCAAAATTGGTCAACCAAGTAATGGGCCCACACTGTCCTAATGGATCAATAAGTACAATTTTCTGATCCTAATGTCCAAACTGTTGTCGCCTGATGTAACTCATTATCATGCTTGAGGTGTTCCGATATGCAATAATATTGGATCCTACGCATTATATGATAAAAATGGATGATTTGCGCCATATTTATTGGTCTAGCTATGAGGTTTTTAAAAATATTGGGCTGACTGTGTCTCACCCAATTTTTTCAACTCATAGCTCGACCAATAAATCGATCCAATTTTATTACCAAATTTGTGATCAGATGTTTTTGGTGAGAGGCTTTTTAGGTGAGCGAAAAACGTCAGATGGAAAGTTGGACCACGACGGGTCACCGACTTTAATTTCTTCTATCTCGAATTCCCCCTTAATTCAAACACTTACTGGAAGTTGTTTATTTAACCGTGTATTGCAATTTCCTGCGGCTCGTTCCACCAAGGATTTTAGCGCGTTTTGGCCTCCAGCGGACCTCCTGACAACATGCTCGTGGGGTTGGGCGGACAGGCCGATATGGGTCTACATTTTCACTGAAAAACAGCTAGAGGCAAGAATTGTGTCTAGAAATCAAGGTGGCAGGTTCCTTTTTTTGCAGAATTGCCTATATCTCGCCACTGTGCTAAAACCAATGAACCGCTGAAAAAAATCTGTGCCAAAAGGGACAAAAAATGGGAAAGTGTTTTAATCTTAGAATGTGTGATTTAAAGTAAACAGTGTCTCAATTATTGTTTGTATGCAACGGAGAGAAGAGCAGCGTAAGCACCGAGGGCAGCCAGGCATGGACAGCTAGAACACATTGACACAAGAAACAGAAGCTGTCAAATGGAAATGGCCCAAGAGAAACCTATTAGCTGAAAACAACAAACTACAAGACAGGTAGGAATGACCTTCCTGTCAAAATGGAAATGGCAGCAGAACTATTAGATGAAAACAACAAACTACAAACAGGTAAGAATGGACCTTCCTGTCCAAAAATGGAATGGCAGAACATTAGGCTGAATAACAACAGCTACAAGACCAGTTAGGAATGACATCCTGTCAAAATGGAAATGGCATAACTATTAGCTTAAAACAACAAATTACAATACCAGTAAAATGACCCTCCTGTCAAAAATGAAATGGCATACTATTAGCTGAAAACACAAGCTACAAACCAGGTAGAATGACCTTGCGTCAAAATGGAAATGGCCAGAACTATTATTTGAAAGCAAGAAACTACAAGACCAGTAAGAATGACCTTCCTGTCAAAAGAAATGGCAGAACTATTAGCTGAAAACAACAAGCTACACGACCAGTAGGAATGACCTTGCTGTCAAATGTAAATGGCGAACTATTAGTTGACACAACAACTACTCAAGACTCAGGTAATAATACCTTCCTGTTCAAACTGGAAATGGCAGAACTATTAACTGAAAACAACAAACTACAGACCAGGTAAGATGACCTTCCTGGATAATGGAAATGGAAGCACTATTAGCTAAACAACAACTACCAACCAGTTAGTATGACCTTCCTGTCAAAATGGAAATGGCATAACTAGTAGCTGAAAACAACAACTAACCGTGTGTCCCAAAAGAAACCGCAACACTTGTGGCAGCGCCATAAGTTTGAACACAGGCACGTTACTACTATTCGTTGTTGATAAGGTAAGATGGGACTATTAGCCAATATCCCTGACACTTCAAAAAGGTAGAGTCAATATTTTTTAAGATATGACCAGAAATCAGTCCTGCAGGACCCATTTAAACAAATTGAGGCGCTATTAACTACAAAATAATACGGCACTGTAGGTTTTGCGCCCAGAACCACCGACATATGAATCCTTCAAGTCCAACCACCATTTCCCTTCCCCCTTTTTAAAAGACAGGTGCTGCAACAAATATACATATTAATGTTTCCATTGGAAATAACAGCTACTAACTGCATTTTACACGTAAAAGATCTAATTAGGAAATGTATGATCACAACTCTTCTGTATTGTCAAATAAAGACTGATTGCACTAGACTAATCATTCATCATCAGTTGGTTACACGGTACACAAATGTTATCTTAACCAAAATAATGACAGAATTGAATATACTTGATATTGTTTAGTGAGTTTATGTTGAAAACATAGGTTTTACTTCATAAAGTTGAGAATGTAACATTACTTTCAGTAACAAGCAGGTTGCAGCCAACCACATTTATCATTTTATGTAATGAGGAGTTTGTCTATGAACTTAGTTCATAGTTTTATATCTTCTTGAAACATATCCCAATAATTATGTTTAAATATTCTCATTTAAATACTAATTATGTAAATGTCAGTCATTTGACAGAGTAGAAGTTCTCTGCCAGAAATTTGGCAAGTAAATGTGATTGCAATCAATATTGTCTTTGGCCAATCTTTTTTCATTGCCAGTCTTGTTGTTTTTGTTTTTTTTTGAAAAAAAAAAACCCAGCCCCCCTCCTCATTTTTGTAAAATGGGTTCTGTGGGTTACTTTTGATTGTTTGGGTCATATCTTTAACTATTTCTCTACCTTTATAACTTTTTCAGAAGATTATCTATCATTCCCAGCTCCCCCTACAACAAAGATAAGTATCACCATGCTTTTGTTCAAAACCTTATGGCGCCTGCCACGAAGTGTTGCTTTTTTGGGACAACACGGTACAAGACCAGGTAAGAATGACCTTCCTGTCATCAGGAAATGGCAAACTATTAGCTTGAAAACAACAACCTACAGACCAGGTAGGAATGACCTTCCTAGTCAAAATGGAAATGTCAGAACATTAGCTGAACAACAAACGCAAGACCAGGTCGGAATGACCTCCTCTCAAATGGCAATGGCAGAAAACTATTAGCTGAAACAAACAAACTACAAAACAGGTTGAATGACACGTGGGAGCGAATTATGTCTTTTCTACTCTTGCCTCAGACTTCATGAAAATATTTAAAATTTTAAGACAGTTAATTTTAATTGGTTACTCAGAGTGCTATCTCATTTTGTGTCTTGTATGTTAGAACCATTCAGGACAGGCTTAATAGATAGCAAAATACATTAAAATGTTCTTTTCTCCTCTGG
>JAMKCH010082567.1:0-10038 GCA_023653785.1 Ophioderma brevispina | reverse complement strand
ACTAAGCGTCGGAGGCCGGCCGGTCGCAGGCACTCGCCCCCGTCGTGTGTTTGCGGGGCAGTTCCAAGTTACAACACACCCGGAGCTTGCTTGTGCGCAGCGCCATGCCCTGCTTGCTCCGGGCCGAGCAGCGAGCACGGCCGCTGCCGGAGATTCGCCCGTCTGTTGCGGGCCAATCCCTCGGATCTGTAAGGTTAGTTTCAGCCAGATCGCAGCGAAGAGACGGCTCTACTGGGCACGACACCTCATCCAATACCCAAGTCGTCTGCAGTTATTGGCTTTTTCTCTCCAAGGCGGACTTGGATGCCGCGTGGGAACAGCGGACAGTTCAGGGCTACCTCCGCTTGCGGCCCAGGTTCCGCTGAACACGGCCCTTCTATCCTCGACGGGGTGTCGCGTTAAGCGCCCCGGCCTACCGTCGCTAGCGGAACGCCGGTGTGTCGACGCGTACCAAGCCTGGATTCTGGAGTTGAAAGTCAATCTTAAGAGGCTCTCAGCCGTAATCCCTCAGATGGTAGGTTCGCACCACTGTCCTCTCGACCAAGCACGTGTGTCCCCACGGCCTGAATCTGCGGTTCCTCTCGTCTGTACAGAATTGCCGTAACGACGAGCCGACCCTGTAATCATCGGTAAACTAACTGTCTCACGACGGTCTAACCCAGCTCACTCCCTATTAGTGGTGACCAATCCAACGCTTGGTGAATTATGCTTCACAATGATAGGAAGAGCCGCACATCGAAGGTCAAAAGCAACATCGCTATGAACGCTTGGCTGCCAACAAGCCAGTTATCCCTGTGGTAACTTTTCTGACACCCTTGCTTCAAACTCCGACAGTCAAAGGATCGTTAGGGCCACGCTTTCACGGTCTGTATTCATCCTGAAATCAAATCAGCCAAGCATGTCCCTTACTGCCCTAACGCGAGGTTTCCGTCCGCGCTGAGCTGGCCTTAGGACACCAGCGTTACCATTTGACAGATGTTAACCGCCCCAGTCAACTCCCGCCTGACCTGTCTTCGGATCGGGTCGCACCCAACCCGTAGGCCGGGTGCTTATCGCCAGAGCCTGGCCCCCGCGGGGCCCCGTTTCCCTCTCACCTACTCAGTAAAGAAACGATGAGAGTAGTGGTATTTCACTGTCGGCCAGAGGCCCCTCCCACCATTCTACACCCTCTTTCTCTTTCACAAGACCCAGACCTACAGTCAAGCTCACCAGGGTCTTCTTTCCTTCCCCGCTGATTCTGGCCAGCCCGTCCCCTTGGCTGTGGTTTCGCTAGATCAGTAGAGAGGGACCAGTGGGAATCCTCGTTAATTCCATTCATGCGCGTCACTAATATGATACGAGGGGCATTTGGCTACCTTGAAGAGAGTCATCGTTCACTACTTCCGCCGTTTACCCCCCAGCTTCATTGAACTTTCTTCCCTTTGACATTCATAGCACTGGGCAGAAATCACATTGCGTCAACGACCCGTGTTCGGAACATCTGCAAGGCTCTGTTTTAATTAGACAGTCGTATTCCCCTGGTCCGTAACCAGTTCTGAGTGAGCCGGCTGTTATGGCGCCGTCCGAGGCGACAAATCGCCGAGGCTGCCGCGCAGCCCAGACGTTCCACGAGCCGGTAACCCAATGCAAAGTCCGGGGTCGCCAGTCTCAGAAGGCCGAAGCCAACCTCGACCGGCTCGCCCAGTACCGCTGAGGGGGTCCGTGCCTGCTTCCAGCCCGGCCCGACCGACCCAGTCCTCAGAGCCAATCCCTTTCCCGAAGTAAGGATCGGGATTGCGACTTCCCTTACCGACATTGTTCTATTGATCAGAGGCTGTTCACCTTGGAGACCGGCTGCGGTTATGGGTTACGACCTGAGGCGAGAGTCCAAGCTCGTCCCCGATTTTTCAAGGACCGGCCAGGCAACCACCGGACGCCGCTACCAGACGCGGCGATCTACGGGGCCGCGGTCCCTATCTCGTCCAGTCGGTTTCAGGAAACCCGCCCTTACAAAGAAAAGACAACTCTTCCCGGGGCTCGGCCAGCGTCTCCGGGCTCCATAGCCTTGCAGCTCTGACCACCAAAATGATGGCGGGCTCCGCCTTCAGGTGCGGGAATATTGACCCGATTCTTGCGCCAGGGGGCGCAAACCCACCGCGAGCGGGAGCGCGCCGCGTCAGAGCGGAACTTCCTAGGCTTAGGATCGAACTAACATGTGCAACGGCTGTTTCACATGGAACCCTTCTCCACGACCGGCCCTCAAGGCTCTCACTTGAGTATTTGCTACTACCCAAGATCTGCGCGGTGGCGCTCCGCGCGGCTCTCGGCCGTCGCTTCGTTGCTCACCACCGCGTCCCTCCTCCTCGTCGGGGCGTACTGCACCGCCGCCGACGGCCGGTAGAGCTCACGCTCAGCGCCATCCCATTTCAGTGCTAGTTGATTCGGCAGGTAGTTGTTACACACTCCTTAGCAGATTCCGACTTCCATGGCCACCGTCCTTCTGTCTATATCAACCACCAACTTTTCTGGGTCTGATGAGCGGGACGGAGCGGAAGTGAGCGTCTAAAAAGGGCCGTACGGTTCATCCCGAGAGCCAGCTGCCCTTACCAAGAGTGGCCACGGGCTGCTCGCAATTCAATCGGGTTGTACGGCTCCAAGTCCAGTGCGAGTCGACTCAACCAATTTAAAGTGCGAATCAGGGTTGAGGTCGTTTCGGACCAAGACTCTAATCATCGTTTACCGCTAAAACTTGTTTTCAATGAGCGCCAGCTATCCTGAGGGAAAATCGGAGGGAAAACCAGCTACTAGATGGTGCGAGTAGTATTTCGAACCATATACCCAATTCGGGCGATCGATTTGCACGTCAGATTCGCTGCGGACCTCCACCAGAGGTTCCTCTGGCTTCATCCTGATAGCGGCATAGTTCCACCATCTGTCGGGTCTAGCGTACACGGCTCTTCCTCCGATCACCGAGCAAAAGCGGAAGAGACGGGGCGGTGGTGCGCCTAGCCCAAAGGACGAGGGATCCCACCTCGGACGGACTCACAGTCCTTTACTTCATTGCGCCTAGCTGTGGCTTCGTATCCGGCCCTTCGACTTGCGTGCCCGTTAGAATTCTTGGTCCGTGGTTCAAGACGGGTCGAAAAGGCGCCCGGCCAAGTTGGCAGACCCCGTGCACCTGAGAGGCGAGCCAGCCTTTCTCGACCGCCACGAGCGAGCGGGCACTGAGGACACGGTCCCCGTACGCCGCACGAGCGGGAGTCTGGCTGGCTCCAGCCCTAGCCCGAAGGCCGAGCAAGGCGCGGAACGTGGTCATCTTTCCTAGACCTTGCGACCGATGAGGACGGCGAGACTATACGTTCTCTTCCGACCCCCGAGGGAGCCGGAGATTGAGGTACCTAGCCTTCGCCGCGTCCAATCGGCTGATCAACCGGTCGGTCGCCAAACACAGAGGCGCGGGAGAAAATGCGCGCGACGGGCCGACAGCATTAACCACCCCGTCAGGTTCACGAGGGGAATCTGCCGACGGAACGGAGCGCCGCCGAAGCCTCCCTTGCGCTGATCTCACGGCCAGCCAGTATGCGGGGACCTTCCGTTACTTCTCGGCAGCTGCAGCGTCCTATTGAACTCTCCTCTTCCAAAGGGAGGGGAAAGGTGAAAGGAAGAAGAAAGGGATGGTACCACGTCTCGGGCGCTTGCGTCGGAGGCTCCGGTGTTTCTTTGTTCCGGTGCTAAGTAATTGTTTTTAATTGTCATCTATCGGTATCGTGCCTAGTATTTAGCCTTGGATGGAGTTTACCCCCCGTCTTTGGCTTGCATTCCAAAAACAACCCGATCTTGAAAGCCTAAGGCCACGGCGACGGAGCGCCTGCGGGGGCTTCCTAACACACTCTATGGGATGAGAGCTCACTTCACAAGGACGTCGGCCCCTCGTCCCCGGTCAGCCACGGTTCCTTACGCCACATTTCCCGCACGCCACTGGGACGCGGGGATTCGGCGTTGGGCTCTTCCCGCTTCACTCACCACTACTGAGGGAATCCTGGTTAGTTTCTTTTCCTCCGCTTAGTAATATGCTTAAATTCAGCGGGGGATCTCGCTCGATTAGGTCGAGTACATAATACAAGGGACATTGAGAAGGTTAGGTGTCGGTTCCTCCAGCAGCGAACAGGCCGCGGCGGCACACGCCAGGAGCGCTTGTCAAGCCTGAGGCGCCTCGGAACCTTGGGGCGCCCCTTACCTTCACCACCCGCAGCGCTTTCCAGGCGGTCTGATGGGATTTACGGGTCAGAAAGCTGCGGAGTTCCCGCTGGTTCCGCCTCACCCGGACCGGCCGGCCGCGCCTCCTCGGCCACGGGACACAGACAGGTTGTGGAAGGAGGTCACGCCTTCAATGGACTCCTTTAAAGGCTCGATCTAGTGTAATCGCTCCGCGCCCGCTTGCACGGGCCCAGAGTACGGATGCGGTTGCCTTCGTATCCGCGATGCGTGTCACGATACGCGATTTTCGTATTGTTAACGACCCTCAGACGAACGAGGTCGGGCCCACGGGGGGCCCGGACCGCAATGTGCGTCAAATGCCAATGATCAATGGGTTCTGCAATTCACATCTGCTTCTCGCAGTGGCTGCGTTCTTCATCGGCGCACGAGCCGAGCAATCCACCACCGAGAATTGTCTTAGTGTTTTCCGCGGGCTTTGGTTTTTATCAAACATGTCATGGTATCAAAAAGAATAAGGTCAGGGCGGTCTCGACACCAGGAACGAAGCGGCCGGCCCCGAGGCTATCTTTTTAGACCCAAACAGCCGCGACGCTCACCGGTGGAGTTGCCTTTAAACTGGCCCGGTTGTTACGCCGAGTCCCCCATAGGCCTGCCGGTCTCCGCAGAGGTCCGTGGGCCCGGGGACGTGGTTACCCTGCCGGTCAAGATTTGCTCCCACTTCGAGGCGCCTACTAGCCCCCGACCGCTTTCGATGGGACGGGGGACGACTTCGCCTCCCCACTTTCGCCGGCTCACGCCAGGAGCTACTAGCGGGGGTAAGTTTTCCGAGCCTCCCCATCAGCTGGAAATGAAACGGGGGCTCTTTCGACTCGCTCTCAGGCGGAGGAATCGCCCCCGCACATTTCCATGACGGGCCCGCTCGCGGTGGGAGATGAGTTAATGGGCATGCCATGCAGTCCCCGAAATGGAGTGCCACTCCACCGAGGTGTTTTGGGTTGCACCCGGCCTGACCATGCAAAGTGTGAACCTTTGCTGACAAATTGGCGGGGCGGCTTTTGCATTGGTCATAAGCACGTTACTGTTAATGATTCCTTCCGCAGGTTCACCTACGCGAAACCTTGTTACGACTTTTACTTCCTCGAAATGATCAAGTTTGATAGTCTTCTCGCCACAGGATCGAGCCGGCGAACCGGCCGACCGGCCGATCCAAGGATCTCACTACACCATTCAATCGGTAGTAGCGACGTGCGGTGGGTAACAAAGGGCAGGGACGGTAATTAGAATCAACGCTACTGATGACTCGCGATTACTGGGCATCCTCGTTCAAGGGAAATAATTACAATACCCTATCCCAATCACGAAGGAGGTTCAACGGATTACCCAGACCTTCCGGCCAAGGGCAGACACACGCTGATTCCTTCAGGTAGCGCCGCCGTGCGGCCCCGAACATCTAAGGGCATACACGACCTGTTATTGCTCAATCTCGCGCGGCTAAACGCCACTAGTCCCCCTAAGAAGTTTGTCGCCCACCTCGGGGGTGGCGCAAATATTTAGCAAGCCAAGAGTCTCTTCGTTATCGGAATTAACCAGACAAATCTGCCTCCACCACTAAGAACGGCCATGCACCACCACCCACAGAATTCAAGAAAGAGCTCTCAATCTGTCAATCCTTACTGTGTCCGGGCCGGGTGAGTGTTCCCGTGTTGAGTCAAATTAAGCAGCAGGCTCCACTCCTGGTGGTGCCCTTCCGTCAATCCTTTAAGTTTCAGCTTTGCAAACAATACTTCCCCGGAACCCAAAAAACTTTGGTTTCCGGAAGATGGCTAGCCGTTGTCATTGGAGTAAACGCCGGCGAATCAGACGGTCGGAATAGTTTATGTTAGAAATAGGGCGGTATTCTGATCGCCTTCGAACCTCTAACTTTCGTTCTTGATAATGAAGACATTCTTGGCAAAAATGCTTTCGCTGTCGGTCGTCTTGCGGCGGTCCAAGAATTTCACCTCTCACACCTCAATACGAATGCCCCCGTCAGTCCCCCTCAATCATTACCTCGGACTCCGAAACCAAACGCAATTAGAAACGAGGTCCTATTCATTATTCCATGCTCTGCTGTTCAGGCTGTTGCGCTGCTTTGAACACTCCAATTTTTCAAAGTAAACGTCCCGGTCGCACCCTGGACCTCAGTAAAGAGAACCGGGCGCAAACGCGAGGGAGGCGGCTAGAGGCTAGGTCAAACAGTGCACCCTGCGAGGGACCGTTAGCCTAAGCCCTAGATCAAACTACGAGCTTTTAACTTGAAGCAGCATTATATCGTACTGGAGCTGGAATTACGCGGCTGCTGGCACACCAGACTTGCCCTCCAGAGATCCTCGTTAAGGTTTAAAAGTGCGTGTACTCATTCCAAATACAGGGCCTCGAAAGAGTCTGTATTGTTATTTTTCGTCACTACCTCCCGTGTCGAGATCGTGGGTAATTTGCGCGCCTGCTGCCTTCCTTGGATGTGGTAGCCATTTCTCAGGCTCCCTCTCCGGAATCGAACCCTGATTCTCAGTTACCGTTACGACCTGGGTAGGAGACAAAACGGTACATCGAAATTATAGGGCAGACGTTTGAAGGATCTGTCGCCGGTACGATTACCGTGCGATCTGCTAAGTTATCCAGAGTTCACCAACGAAGCCGGTCAAGCCGAGTGCGTATTGTTCCTAATAAAAGCACGCCTTCCGTAAGGTCGAGCGTTGGTGGCAGTATTAGCTCTAGAATTACCACAGTTATCCCTGTAGGGCAACTCGTTCCAAGGAACCATGACTGATTTAATGAGCCATCCGCAGTTTCGCTTGAGACAAGCTTTGTATTACACAGTGCATGGCTATCTTGGGAGACAAGCATATGACTTACTGGCAGGATTATCAACCAGGTTAGAAGATCCGAAGATCCTCGCGGCGCTGGACCGAGGGCCGACCGCCTCAAGTGTTCTAGTTGCCAAAGTGACCATAGGTCTCAATGGGCACCTGTTTAAGCTACTAGGCGAGTGGGGCCAGGGAACCCTCTCGACCACTCCCCGCATTCCGAACTCGCCGGGTCATTCAGAAGGTATCCCGCTCTTTCTCGCACCACGCACATCAAAGTGCGCCCACGCTGAGAATATCGGCGAGGGCGACTTTCAAGAGAATCCTCCCTATGGGATCGGGCTGCTGTCGCAACGTTTTTACGTTGGCTGGCCGGTCTGAGGAGGAGAGGCTTCGGCGCTTGCGTTTGCATAACAGGCGGTCGCCCAATCGCTCTCTCTCCCGTCAATACCGTTGCCAACATTTGTGTCTGCTGGTCGCGAGGTCTCGGCGCGCCTCACCCCCAAAAACGCACTAACGCGCTCAGAGCGGACGCCTTCAAATGCCACTGTATACCTATAGGCAGTATTAAAATATATAGGTATTTACTCTTGTATAGTATTCGGTAATATATGACATTCGAGCCGAGGTCTCGCTTTCAGAGGAGACCACCCCTCTTATATATATACGTTATGGTCCCGAACCAGGCCCCAGCCCCTACAGGCCGGCCTTTCTGACCTCTTGCGCATGCTACATTTTACACAACCCAATGTAAACGATACCGGAAGCGTCCCTAGACCAAAATCCAGATTTCGCACACAGCACCCGCCATTTTATCTCTCTCCAGCGGAGAGCCCCTCTCGGTAAAAATTCCACTTAAGTGGGAAAACGGCCCGTGCCGCCTACAAAAATGTGGCCCAAAATACAACTACCCTATCCAGACCAAAAACCAACGCCCCGGCCGGTCCGGGCAAAACCCGACCCGATGGGCCGTGATGGGGAGATATACTCCCATATAGTATACGTTCTGGTCCCAAGGCAGTTGGGCGCCCAAATGGCACCTTCGTTTCTACCGCGTAATAACTGAACCATATACCAACCGGTGTGGGTCTGCGATCCCCAGAAACCGCAAGGCGGGGCACTTTCTTATGCAAGAGGTATGGGACCCTCAACGCCATCTCTAGGTGTAAGCATTTGCGCGAAACCGAACATGGCCAACAATAGTCGGCCAAGCTACGGGCAATTCCCTGCCGACAGTAGCTGGAGACACCGCTTACCTAGCCGGCCCACGGCAGGGACATTCACTTAGCAGGCCACGCAGACGACATTTCTTATCTGGTCGCCACGGCAGTGATATTCACTTAGCAGGGCCACGGCAGCGACATTTCTTATCTGGGGTCGGGCCACGGCAGTGATATTCATTTAGCAGGGCCAAGGCAGCGACATTTATTATCTGGTCGGGCCACGGCAGGGATATTCACTTAGCTGGGCCACGGCAAGCGACATTCTTATTCTGGCCGGGCCACGGCAGGGATATTCACTTCGCACGACACGGCAGGCACACTTCTTATCTAGCAGGGCCACGCAGTGCATTCACTAGCAGGGCCACGGCAGGCCCACTTAGTTTTATCGAGCGGGGCCACGGCAGGGATATCCACTTAGCCGGGCCACGGCAGGCACACCTCTTACCTAGCCGGGCCACGGAACGCAATTTTCACCAAGCCAGCACGGCAGCGCCATTTTCCACCAAGGGGCCACGGCAGCGAGTGCCGGTGTGCGGTTTGCAGTAGTTGGGTTCAAATTTCTTTCGCTCCACACTAGGGCAGATTCTTGGCAACACACCATGCATTAAATAGGGCAGACACGTCCGCAAATCAAAATTCCACATAAACAGCCTGGCGCGCAACTACCCGCGGATGTGGCAGCGGCAATCAACAAGCCATTCGCCCATTACCCCCTAACATATCGCGCGACGCACAGATATGTAGGTGCGTGTCTTGGCAGTAACAGCGACGCGCGCAGCTGGTTGCGCACCAACAAGGATGGCGCGAGAAGGTGTGAGAGCAATGGGTTTCGCTGCTGGACTATTCAATAACACGCGCGATTCCGCTCTGGTTTATTATTCCAGCTCTGTGTATACCATAGTTACAGAACCTACAATATTTTGGGGTAGTTTGTGGTATGTGATCTTATCATTGACATATTAAAGTGTGGTAATTCGTACATCCCGCACCCCGACCGCGCCCATGTAAGCCTAGAACAACAAGGTTCCCTGGGCCCGTAACTTCTCTTGGCAGCCCGGTACATTGTGGCCTATGGTGCAGCTTTGTTATTACTGTGGTATATTGTAGTATATGATAGTTACTCCAATTTGGTACAGTTATGATTTACTAACTACTATGCATACGCCACAATACAGCATGTTAGGGATAACAATGTTTAGCGCCTACTTTGCTCTTTCACAGTCTATGAAAGCCCAAAAAGGCAGTTATCTTTCAAAAGTGCTTTTCAATGTACTCGGCGGAACGTACGGGTTAATCGCTCAAAAAACACAATTGACACACATAGGAATCTCACCCGCTCTCACAGAGATTTACTAAGACAGCAATCGACGTTCATGTGAATGCATACTGCAACTTCTGACAAAAATCTCATACTGTTTTTTTTTTCTTTTTTTCCTCCACGGAAACGAAACTTCAAATAGCCGGGCCACGGCAGCGAAAACTTCAACTAGCCGCAACGGCGCGAAACTTCAACTAGCGGGGCAACGGCAGCGAAACGTTTTACAAAGTAGGGCCACGGCAGCGGGATTTTCCCCAAGTAGGGCCACGGCAGCACTTCCCCAAGTAGGGGCCAACGGCAGCCACTTTTCCACAGTAGGGCCACGGCAGCCAATTTTCCCCAAGTAGGGCCACGGCAGGCCACTTTTACCAAGTAGGGCACATTCCCCCGGCAGGTTAAGTGGTGGGAGCAAGTCGCATCATTCTGGTATGTTATGTACCACAGTATAGTATAC
>JAMKCH010082566.1:0-13423 GCA_023653785.1 Ophioderma brevispina | reverse complement strand
TTATATACCAGAAGCTAGTTTTTCGAGAAATTGATTGTTGACTGATAACTAAATTTAAAAACACGTTATGTTGCATAAAGAACTATGTGTTGTTTTTTCAAGATTATAAACTATTTTTCTACTTGATGATACTCATGGTTTTTGAAAAACTGGATATTGATTAAAAACTTTTTTTTTCAATCCCCATGTTGAAAAACTCTATGTTCATTTGATAACTAGTTTTCGGCGCAACAACAGTAATCAACCGTAAAATGAGTTTTTCACCTTGAAAACTTGGTTTATTAGGTTGAAAACTGGTTCGAAAACAAGGTTTTTTCAACTGAAAAGTGATCCAGTTTATTTGTTGATCATTAGTTCTCAATTTAAAAAAACTAACTTTATCAGTTGATAAAACAAAGTTTTGTATTTTTTTTCGGGAATAAAATGAACAAAATCGCGTTTGTATATACATGACTATAATCAAGCCGCCAAACATTTGTACCTGTTTGGACTGTGTTTGGCCATGGTGGTTTGTTTTGACAGCTGTAATCAGCTGATTTGGGAAGTGGGCGGACTTCGTGTCTTGTCTTAATACCAATTTGTGATTGGTGGGTGTGTTAGTAATATTAGGAGGTTGTTGTAAGGCGAATTCCAGCGTGTCTGGCGGTTGTGCCTTTTTTTTGTTTTAACATTGTCCTCTAAGCTTGTCTAAATATTGTTGCCCATATAATCTAATTTAAAAGGATTACTTTTAAAAATGTTCTTTTTTAAGAAAAGAATAATTACAAGTTAAACAGAGTGTCAATCTGTGAGGAATATTTCTATTTCAGTACTTTTCGTATTTGTGCAGGAAAGTAAAGTGTTTCTATGTCTTAAAGCTCAATTTCACCACATGTGTCAAAGGTCAATCTATCTACATCGTAGATCTGTATGTACTTTCGCTGCAGGTGCAGTAAATTTGGGATTTAAACCCTCTTTTTTCATTAAATTCCGGTTTGGAAGTTGAGTCATTTGCTTAGCAAGATGAGTGGAGGTCCTCTGCAAACCGATTTTGTAACTGTGACCCGGTTTGTTCGGAGGAGCAGAGAAAGATACCGTGCAACAACATGCAGATGACACAACTCATCACACAGTACTCACGTATCAAAGCAGTAGTCATCACGGTGAGAAGAGCAGGGATCGCTAAATTGTAAGCATGTGGACTTATTTGTATAACGATAGTACAGATGTTTGGGCATTCAGTAAAACATAATGTGTTATTATATCTGGAGAATGTAAAACACAACCAAATGTTCCTTGAGTTTTTATCTTGATCTGAAGTTGAATTGACTGAACAATTACTTGTCATTCATTACATGGATTACTCTCACCCTGCAAGACAGGTATTGAAACAGACACACATATGTCCACATGGATGTAGTCCCAGTAACTGTGACTTCAACAATCTTTTCACATTTGGATGTTATCAATTCATTCACTAGCCTCAAAGTTCCCCAGTGATTTAACGCCGAAGAGACGTTTACGCCAGCTTGTTCTAATATTCTTAACCGTAAATGCCACTGCATTTACAGTTAGAAGTCTAAATGTACCAATGTCAAAAGAAATGGGACGGAAAGCTTTAAACCAAAAAACTATGCGGTTAATCATTGCTTAAGCATACTCATTGAAAAAAAGTTAATCCGCTCTGGAAGCTTAAGTCTTTTGTAAGTGCAGTTTAGTGATTGTGGATAAACTAATTTACAATCAACAGTCCACCGTTAATGTCTGTAATTAAAGCGTATGAAAGTCGATGTCTATGTTCCCGTTAACCCGCCAGCGTTATGTTTTTCTGCCCGCGTTGAGATCTGAAATACCTAAAAAGTTCATTATTTTGTATCAAGGTTTTTCTTGTGATCACATACTTGTGATGCCGATTTTAGTAGATTTTACAACCAAGAAGCAAGACACAGTTGCAAAATAATTTCTAAATGTAGGATAGTGTTGTGACACAATATTGTAGGGTAAGTAGAGCAAAATGAAGGTTGGTGAAATGGCAGTTATTGCAAAATTAATAAAAAATAATGAAGAATGAAAAAATGCAAAAAATAGTGGCCTCATTATGATTTGAAAAAAAAACTGTTACGGAAACATAACATTGATTTCTTAGCCTAAAGCATGACCGCCAAATTTACATCCTCTCGGTCTCTATCGTTCAACTGCACAGTTGACGGAAAGAGTTCTCGATCAAAAGCCGCGTGTGCACGTGACAGAGCAAACTGTCATGACGTAGGAACCACAAAATGTGCCATTTGGTATGTTTTTATATCATTTAACTTTTTTAAGACTTATGTTTCACCTTTTGTGTTGCTGGGCTTGGCTTTCTTCATGCGTAAATGTTGCCCAACTCGGATTAATGTTTCTACCAACACACCACACCAAACCAAAATAACGAGTTTAGTTTGAAATAGCCACTTCATAAGTCTCTGGGTCTCGCCTTTAACCTTATTAATGATTATCGATTGTGACGTGTGCAGTGCAGACCATGGTCCGAATTCAGATTGAGTGCCCATAATGTGCCAAATTCGACTGTAGTTAGGCGACGAGAAATCTGCACGCATTACAAGGTGTTTCTAATTTTGATGGCAGGAAAGCAATGGAAAGCATCACTGAACAACAAAACTGCCGCGGGTACTCTTTTCTGCAACATACCTAAGTGTAGGTGCAAGAGGCATGTGGACAAATTATATTTGCAAGGAAAATGTAGTATATGAGAGAGTGCGGATAATACCTTGATTAATATCCTAATGATTTGGTTGTGAGTGTGCTGAATTGTTTGTACATGTAGTCAACAATAACATAGATCTTGTATTCTACAGTAATTCCAATTTCTCTTGGATTTTTTTCTGATTTTGAGCATTCCAAAAATTGCTCTAGTGGATGCATTGGAAGTCAAATGAAGAAGCAATCAAGTGCTACTATTCAACTTGTAATTGCATGTCGGACGTTAAGAACTATTTATTTTACCTGAAATCCTTTCTTTGACCATCTTGGCCGCTTTCCCGTCACAGAACAGAACACCCATGCTTTCTATTGCATCTCGGGCCGGCTTTCACGGGAGATTCACAAACACCAATTGCTTTCTATTGCACGTGAGACGTCCACGGATCTAACACGATTTCTGGTCGAACATCAATGTATCCCGCTCCCCGCCATGTCACTACTTCCCGAGTTTCTCTCTGGATTTTCGCCGACGTTCACGTACGTTGGGGGCCCTCCTACTTTAGCCGATGTGGCACGGTCAAATTGCAATCCCGGAAGTCGAATTACTTCAGGTTCTTGCTTTTTGATTGACAATTGGCCAATTTTCCCGCAGAGACGTTGAAAACCAATGGCTTTTGATTGCAACCTGTGGGAAGGTTTTGCCCTGCCAGGAGACCTATTGCTGCTGCCTATTGCTGTGGAAAAGACTGAAAAGCTGTTCCTGCCCGTTTTTCCGCTGCCGGAAAATGGCTCAAAGGCAATGAAAGCAATGATTGCATGCAATTGATTGTCATTCCAACCTGGGACGTCCAAGAGACACGTATGCGTTGCCTCCTATTGACCCTGCCTCGGCTATTTTTAGGGCCACTACCCTGTGATGTTTTAAGGGTTACTATGTTTTATCTGATTTAGGTAAGTTTTGACGCATAATTTTTACATTAAGAGTTTGAAGGCATTGTATCTGGTGACCATGCAACATGGAAGATGTGTGTTGTGGTCTTTTACATGTATGTCTTCCATGGTTGACTGTAGGGAACATTGATTTTATCCATGTAACAGGACTTTGGCTGCTTCATATGCACTCAGTTTGTATATTCGTGATGGCCCAAGAAATTATTGAGTTTCCTTTTGGCGTTGCAGACCAAGTTTCTTCTAAACCACCATCTTGTCAGTATGTGCTACAAGTCTACAGACTATGAACAGAAAGCGTGTTATGAATGAAAGAAATATAGGTGAAACTAATGACAAGTTTTCTATAGGTTTTTCTTTACTACGTATACAATTCTTCTACATTTTACAACAACCCCCCCCCCACCCCCAAAAAAAATGGAAATTACCCAATTTTGACGAATTTTGTCTGTTTCAAGGTCAAAGACTTGGCAAGTAGAGTTTTAAAAACCAGTGTTTTCAAAAAGCTTAGCCTTTGCACATTCAATGCACAAGCTGTTTGAAAGTCCTCATTTATCTGAACAAAACACAATAAAATATAAATTCAATGCGACACACTTTGACGATTCTAGGTTAGTATTTATGTATTATGCCCCTGGAACTAGCATCCTTGTAATTGATGAAATTTTCATTGCGCAAATATGATTCCTATCAAATCTAGTTTTAAACACATCTTTCTATGGAAAATAAGCACATAGAGGGTGCTATACCATACAATAGGACCTTTGTAGGCCTATATGGCATATCCCTGCACTGGAGTTTTTGATTTTGCGGAGGTAATAGGTCTTGCATGTCCCTACTTATCATTTGTCAAATTGTGTTCGCCTTCTTATAATTGCTCAAATAAAAAAGCAAGTTGCATGGGGTCAAACAGCTGTGAATGGATGACAATTGCTGATCATGATCTACGAGAGGAAATGGGAAGCTGTAAAGCATGCTGGATTAGAGACCAAAATTTATATCACCTTTGTTAATTCAATCAGATCTAAAAAATCATTTTTAAAGTGTATTTTTTTTTTTTTTTTTTTTTTTTTTTTTTTTTAAATTTAATCCCAAAAAGTATCAAGCAATGTATTGTGATCAGCAGAAAAAGCTTGATGCCTGGCCAATGATTTGTTTATTAACATGCTGCAGCTTCAATACCACGTGCGTGTTTGATCACTGAAGAACTCAACACATATTGAAGTGGAATTAGACAAGGCAGGGAATATATTGTTGCCTTGACCCATTTGGATGGATCAGCTAACATTGATTGCTTGTTTCTATTGGTTCCATATTTGTGAGTCTGGACAAAGGTACCAGTATTTGAATTATTTGTATAGTGTGGGTCTGTATTACCTCTCGATAAGAACATATGACTTGACGGAGTTTTATAATTTCAAGATTAAATTTCAAAGACCACATCATTTTTTAAATTCCCCGTTTATTTTCTAGTTCTGACTATAGTACGAAAATGTAGCAGGATGCGCAAAAAGTGTCACTAGGATTGATCATCATCACTAAAATTTGTGCAATCATAAGTTAACCCCACAAAAACCACGCTTCATGCATGTATTACTTTAGCGACCAAAGTATGGATTGAGCAAGCTAATAGCTTTTATACCCTTTTCCCTATTGTAAAGTAAATCCAAAACTTTCCCATATTTAACTCCAGTAACTTCAAAATAAATACCTAATCTTAGGAACTCCTTGTATACATGTTGACAGATATCCTAGGGAAAAAGGGTCTTTCTGGAATTGCAAGTTGCTTCTGATGGTGTGCATTTTGCTGTTATATGATGGAACGTCTGCATCGCAATTCCTTGCAGGCAATCTAACTGGAAATTTTGGCTAGATTAACACCAACTGTTCAATCACCAAGGGTGGTGGATATTCCTACATTTTCGGTTTTGCTCCCAGGTTGACAGTTTAATACCATAATCCAAATGCTTATTGTTGCATAACATTACACCTAGCTTTTTGTAACGGCAGCGAACAATAGCACTAGCAGAGACAACAATCCTGGGCAGTCCAACCCAATAGAATCCTTATTAGTTTCATGGCTTTACAAATTGTACAATGTTTGCAACACAATACCTTGGTTTATGTGGTATTATCTGCCATCCCAGCTCCCCAAAGCCCAAAAGAAGATGACTTAAGTAATATACTTTTTTTCTTCTGTTTTTTGTGTCCGAAGTGACCCCTTTCGTGAGTTAAAGCAATCCTAGCACATTTTTTTTGAAGAGCGCACCCCCAAATAATTTTAATTTATTTTAAAACAAAAATGTTAGCTTTTTACACAGTTGTCATTGGTAACTGGCTAGTAAACTATAAAACTGTGAAAATGGTTAGCTTGAAAATCTCTATTTGTCGCAACAAAACCCGGGGGGGGGGGGCACTTGTATCAAAGGTGGATATATGCGTGAACAAGAAAACGCATAAAAGGGTGTCCTTTTTTTCCACAGGCGATGTACTCGCGTCTCATTGAGTGTCAAAAACAGCAAATATGGAAAAAAGGTATGTTTTTTCTTACCCCTGGACATTCATGTTATATCTCATTAAGCGGGATCAAAACGCTCACAAAAATATTGTAATTGGAACTTGGGAAGTAAAGCAAAGCAATAAGATAATAAGGGTATATTAACGATTCAATGCACTGCGTACTTGTTTAAGGTATAAACAGTTAAAATACTTGTTAGTGGTATTTTTTAGCTTGTTTTTTTAGTTTGTAAATACGTGTTTATGGTGCATTTTGCAAGTCCATGTCCACATCCTCATACCACTTTGAATACAAGTGCCCCCCCCCGGGGCTAACAACGGATTTTGGTAGTTAGAATAATTACTATCGGAGATCTCCGTAAGTAATTTAACGGCTGCTTGAAACGGCCTTCCAATAAAAATAGCCGGGAATAGCGCATATACCTGTACGTGTCTATGCTTATGAATTACAGTCAAGTTAGAAGTCGTTTTCTTGAGGTGGCACTGCCGTCAGTACAATCTGGGATCCCATTCTAATTACAAAATGGCTTATTTTGATATGATAAAGGTTGCCATTTTTTTTAGCATTCTTCGTCGCAAGGTGTAGTTTTCTAGACAATTAATTACCAACATAACTGTGGCAAACAAAATATCAAAATTTGAAAATGGGGGGCGCTCTTCTAAAAATTGTGCTCTTATTCTTTAAGGCTGCAACTTTTTTCATCATTGTGTTGTCTTAACTACAGTTTTTATCATCGTGGTCCTTTCATGACAGTATCTCAAATTGGGGTCAAGTCGAAATGATTAAAAAGGTGAGCATCAATAGAATTTCACACGAGTTTTAAAAACAAGCAAGTGCAGGTCCCCAATTTCATCCATAATAGAGGACCTACCAATCTCCACCTCTCAGCTGTGTACATCAAAATGCAAAATGGTGCCCCCGCAGGACGAGTGCCCATCTCTCTGTCATTGGCGTTTGGGCCAGACTCCTCATATAATGTTGCTTGTGGGGGATTTTCCACTCCTCCCGCACAGCGGCGTTTTTTCCATTTCCCGCATATGCCGGTACCTATTTATACCCCTTGGGAGAGAGCAAGCAAGGTACAGTGCCTTGCCCAAGTGCACAACACATTGCGCAGTGGGGGCTCGAACCCACAACCTTATTGCTTATGAGCCGAGCGCCTGATCCACTGCACCACCATGTGTACATAATCGCGCCCTGCATTTGCAATTACAAACATTACATAAAATGTGACCGATCTACATTGTACTGTATATATTTTCCTGCAACTTCCTCGTGAACTTCTCGTTAACCCCCTATCCCGACCGGTTCGTTGTGTGCCCGGCCGACGTCCCAAATGCACGAAGGGCAATCTATTTTATTTTTAACGGCCGATGGCCCGAGAGCCAAAGTTTGCCGTTTCATTGCATCTCGGCCGTTTTTTTCCCGGCACAGGAATAAGTAAGCGTAAAGTCAATAACGCCCAGATGCCAACGAAAAACATCGCGTCAATTTTCCCCCGGAAGACGCCCAAATGCAAACAAACGAAAAACATCGCGTCATTTTTCCCTGAAGAGGCCCGATCTACGAAAAACATCGCGCCATCTTCCGTCCCCCGTAAAGACGTCCAGATGCCACGAGAAACATCGCGGTTGCGAATGAATAAAAACAGGGTATAAATAATAAAGAATAATAAAGAAATAAGGATGCGTACTGCACACTGAAATCCTGCATGAAAATTTGTAGCTTATAGTTCACCAGTCGTGAGAGGCGCTATTACGCTACATCATAGTCGTGCGTGGCGCTATTATGCTACGTCATGGCTCCCGGTTTAAACGTCATGAATAGTTTATGCATAATTAAAAAAATAGCTATCGAAATGGTGGCGCTATCACCATCGAAATCAAATTGCCCTATGGCATTTGTACACATGTCCGCCGCCGATGAAAAGCTTGCCTCCTTCTCTCTTGCGGGCAAACCGTCTGAAATGCATTGAAAAGGCCATCGCATCATTTCTCGGGAATGACGGCCCAAATGCAACGAGAACAATCGCGTCATTTTCCGTAAGAAGACGGCCCAAATTCCCGAGGAACATCGCGTCATTTTCCGTAAAACGGCCCAAAGGCAACTAGGAACACGCGTCATTTTCCGGTAAGACGGCCCAGATGCACTGAGGGCCAATGAGTCTTTTGCCGAACAAAATAGTTTGTTTGACGGCCGAGATGCAACAAAAGAAAAAAGAGAACATTGTCCTCCGACCGTACCACCATCCCGTTTTCGTTGCCTCTCATTGCATCTAGGCCGTGTTAGTGTACTGAGCATTGATCATGTATCCTTGTCATTGTATTTTTTTTTACAGTACACAGAGAGCATTCCACAGGGAGACGCCATCTTCCGAAAGGGCGTGACATGTTAGCGGCAGGAATATGCACTGTATTGTAGCGAAACCAGGTATCTTGTGCACGGGTCCGAATGTCAATGGCTTTATGCTAGCATCCTGTAATATAAGAAAGTTTATTTATTGCATGCAGGTTTATGGTGTTTGTGAGTATCTTCAATCTTGTTAGAAACTGTATGTACTTGAAGCTGGGGCAGTCCATGATCAAAACAAATCCATACAATCGAGCATATGAAATATTCTTGAATTGGAAAAAAAAAAATTGTACCATTTACTAATTCTACCAAAAATGAGGAATTCAGCTTTGTTGTCATCCTGAAATCAAGACCCTTATCAGGATGGAAAATTAACATTTGACTTGAAATGGACCCAAATTAATATAGTTAAGACAGCATTTTAAAGCATTTAAAACTGCATAGGGAGGGTGATCTTTCTGGCCATTTGGTCCCCAAATTATAAGTTTTCAAGGTACCTTGTTGTAAATGTGAGCTTATAAGTGTCACATTTTCGCTCATTTTTTGTATATTTTTCTTGCAGGCAATAGGCGAGTTTGTCCTGACAAATCCCAACATGAGGATATAAACCCCGGGGGAGATTTTAGCATCAATGTAGACTATTATCCCTCAGTACTCTCTATGGGATGACGCTGTGAAGACTATGTGGAGAGTAAGAATTCCCACCTGTACGTCTCATGATACAGTGACACAATATAAGGATGCACCTTATGAATTTTTTGATCCGTATTTTGACAGCACAGGTTATGGTCAAAGTTTTTATGACCTCCAATACCACCCAATCTCTAAATGTCATGCAGATAGATCAATCTACTTTGATACAAGGGCTAAAAAACATTTTGTAAGCCTTCATGTGTGGAAACCTGGTCAACCAAAATAGGGCTGTGCCCATAACACCAAACAAAATATATTTTTTGCTCTAAATTTACAGGATAAAAAGAAAAATAGTAGCTTTCTTCAGACCATTTGGTTCCAGTAAAATCTGGGGGTCCTGGGAATGAGGCTATTAACGAATTGAAAAGATTTTTGTTATAGATTTTTTATCAAAATTTGGATGTTCTTTCTTTTGGTGTCAACTGAGAATGGGGACACCAACCATCTCAGTCAGGCCATCTGCCTGCCTGTATCAATATGGTAGAACTCAGCCTGTGGAACAGCTCACCTGTAGACTGTTCCATATCTGGTCAGGTGATTTAAGGCCGTAGATCCAGGGCTTGAAAACATTAAAGTTCCCGGGAGCCTAGTGTGATGTCCTTCCGGGACGGCTTCCATTAAAAGATAATAAAATTTTGGTTCCAAACTTCTTCACCTATAAATTGCTTCCCTTAAGAGATATGGTCCAGGGGAATTGGCGTTTAGAAAACCTGAATTTTCGTCAGTGCTTTTTTAATTCTGCATTTTTTTTTTTTTAAATATTAGCATTTTTTCCGCCCAAAATTCGCCCAAAATATGATCACGGAGTGTTTTCCCACAGTGGACAGTTTCCCGGTCAGGCAGGCCGGCCGGCCTTGCTTGAATGGAGCCCGGATTACCAGTGATAACTACATACACGAAAATTGTCAATGTGCGACGTGTCATGCTTGATGTTATATCTATGTACATGTCTGTTTTATGACCTAATTTTGAGCAAAACACTCATACTTCATTTTTATTATCCTTTTATTTTTTTTTCTCTCATTTTCTTTTCTTTCCTCATTTCCTGTGGGCGGATGCCAAGATTTCCCGGGACGAGCTTCCGAATTCCCCACTTTTTCCCGCATGCATAGATCATGGCCAATCTCAAAAGACAATACTTACAAAGTATCTGTCAAAAATGTCAAAGACCATTCTAATGAAAGAGTATTTTTATTTCTGTTCTTGTTCTGAATACTGGCAAGCCACCCTAACTCCCGTTACAACATTGGTTCCATGGGTCTGCATGTTCACACCTGACGGCACATTGGTTTCTGGAGGAATCTTCTTATACCCGGCAAACAAGAAGAGCCCCAAGGGAAAGGTAGGCCTTAATAATGTTGATGATAAATTTGGTGTTTAAAATTAGAAACTGAAGTGTGTGTTTTAGATGTTCTATTTCACAAGCTTACAAATATTTGGTAACCTCACCGAATGGTGTTTATAACCCAGCAGGTATACCAGTAGTATGTTGTGTGCTGGAGGGAGCTTTGGGTGTTTTGAACTCTTATGTTTTTTTCCATAAAAGAATATAATGTCACCCTATTTTTTTTTTTTGGCTGAACTGCCACGCACTTCCTCAAGTGCATCAGCCCCCTGGACTGGGGAGGTTTTGAGACCTGCCCTAAACAAATGCTACAATTTTATTGAATATCCCAGCACTAGTGTACCATCGCATCTCTACGTCGATACGGTTTATTTAAAATTGATTGGGTACTGTGCTTCATCATTTAGTGATAGGCTTTATTGTTCTCCATAAGAGACTAAACAAAAAACATCATGCAAGTCCTTGCTCTTGCCCTGCTTATGTGAAATCTATCACCAATTTTTCTTCAGTAATTTAGTGGAAACTGCATGGTTTAAAACTAAACTAACTTGCCAAAATAATGATTCCACAACAACATTTTGCCCTGCAAAGAACAATATGAACAAAGCAAAATCTCAAAGGTTTTTATGCTTTTCCTACTCTCCTTTATCATTTCTTATCATTAGTTCATAACTGCAGATGTGCATTCCATTGTCATTGATGTTACACTTGTCCCAAGCTCTCTGTATTCTAATCAACGTATTAGAACACATCGAAAGCTTAGAATTAATTTTTGTTACTGGCAATTAGCATTATGTTTAACACTGAAACTGATGAACTGCAATATCTGTAATCTGACTCAAAAAACATTAGCATAGAATAGATTTTGGTTATATCAAAAACATAATCATTATTGCATACCTGTAACACATTACAAAATATTATTCCATGATGTAACATCCATAAACTCATTATAATTCCTATCTAATTTCCAATTTTCCATTCACGTAAAGTAAATAGGATTAAAACCAATTTTCAAAATGTGATATAGTAAAAACCGAACATATTGCGCACAGAAATCAGAAGTAAAATTGAACTTAATTTTTGCCCCTAGATACCTTGTGCTTTTAACAGTTCAAGTTTTAAAAGTATACTCTTCGGATAAGTTAAGACATATAATACATCATAGGTCAATACTCGGCAGACACACCACTTTTACAAATGCAAACTCAGTCATCCATGGACTTCATTTGTTCCTGCAATAAATCCATGAAAAACACCCAAGTCGCAATCTGAATGCAGATTTATGCCAATAGTATCCCTCTTGTCCATGTTCATATAAAGTGTTTTGCATAAAATATTTGAATTCTAGCCATATGAGAACATCACATGGAATTGCCCAGATGCGCGTCGTTACAATCAGTCTCATTTATGGTATTGTTACACTTGATTTTTTGTTGCACTGTAATCAGTAGGCAACTTTGAAAAAGAACTCATCACCACTACAATATAAGAAAAAGAAATCATTTTTTTAACTGGAACCAATGGCATAGCAATCTTTGTGACACTACAGCTGGTGTTTGTTTTGTGTTTTCTTTGTCGCATGTTGGTAATCATAAAACCTGAGCCTCATTTTGTCGACAATCACTCTATTGAATGCCGATTGTTCCGGTTTTTGTTTTTTTATTATACTTCAAGCACAAGGCTTAAATTGAGCATTTGTAATGGAAACACATTACCTCACTTTTGGACTCTTTCAACTCCACAAGAATTCCACACTTTTACTAACCCGCCATTGGGAGGTTGGTTGAACTATTGTTCCACACACGTGGGCCGACTTTGGATGTCATTGTAAAAATATTTCACGAGGCTTTGGTTTATTCCCTATTGCACACCCGGTGTGAAAATTATGGTTTAAATTCAAACTTCCATACGTCCCTATAACCAGTTGAATTAAATTATTTTGATTACAAAAGTGATAGGCTTCCTTTGTGAATATATGTTGTGGACAATTTTCCATATAGTTTTGTTGCCAATGCCAGAAAAGTGGCATTGTCACCAACCTGTCGACACAGCCTTGTCATACCCAGCCCTATGTGAAACAGACCTGATTTTACTCCCCTGACTGTATACATAGGAAACTGATTCAGTTGCGAATCAGTCAGAAATGATTGCAAGTCAAAAAATATATTGCATTGTGTGACTGATTGTTATTGTTGCACTGCAACTTATTTGCTACATTGCAACAATACTTGCGTGCATTATAGATTCCCCTTACCCTTGCAAAAATTGTATGACGACTAGTGTATATAATATAGATTTGAATCCATAACATTCCTTTGATTGCAGCAGATTTGATTTTTGCACAGGTGTTGGTAATTGTTTTGTAACTATAACTTTCCTCCAAAGCCTTCTTTAAAAGGGGCTTGTTCCGAGTTATGTGTATGGGGGTTTTCGCATACTTGATATGAGAGCCTGGCCTTGCACATACCACACATCAACTACCAGTGGTGAACAACTTGCGGTTTTGATGGTAGACGCAATAAGTCATTTTGCAAAAACCCTATTCAATACTGCCTGTGCTAATATTGATGGCTACCCCAAAACGGCAGTTTTTTGTTTATATCTTGGAATGAAATGGATTTGAAGGGCCAAATTTCAGGAAAAAATACAGCTTTCATCTGATATCAAAATCCATACGACTTCTGGTAAACACTGGGGGGGGGGGGGGGGGGGGGTGGGGGGGGGTATTTTTTTAGGGGGGGTGGGGGGGGGGTGGGGGGGGGTGGGGGGGGTGGGGGCGTGGGGGGGGGTGGGTGGTGGGGGGTGGGGGGGGGGGGGGGGTGTGTGGGCGTTTGGGGGGGTGTTTGGGGTTTGGGGGGGGGGGGGGGGGTCCAAAATCCATCGGA